>OMLB01025590.1:14634-27044 GCA_900302555.1 Myripristis jacobus
TGTGTGTGGAAGCATTTTGCCAATTTATTATTTCCATATTTGTCTCTGCAATTCTGTGCAATCTAAAAAACTGTTATTTAGGCACAACTGACTTAATGTTTGTTTTAAAAACCTGAAGGCTTAAATATTTATATGTTATACAAATTTTAATAAAAGGAGTGTATGTGGGAAATGGGTGGGGGGGATTTTTTTTTCTTACTGTGGTATCGAAATGTGTATTGAGATTGTGGAAATTCACAGGTATCGTTATCAACTACTGAATTTCTGGTATCGTGACAACCCTAATGACATGCATGTTTTTGACTGTTAATGTGTTATCCCTCCACCGTTGCCTGTGGACATCACGTTACACCATGAAAGACAGCACGTGCTGATTGGCCGGGTTCAAACGATTAGTGTGGCCAGGAATGTGTCACTATGAACACCTGATCAACAGGTGAGACACACACACACACACACACACAAAATTCCTACCCTCCTCCTCTGCTCTGCATACGCTGGGTGAGCATGCGGCGGTGCTGAGGGTGGAGGTGGGTGGTGTTGTGTCGGACGGGTGGGGTGTGATTGGGAGGCCCGTGGGGAGGAGGTGGGCCCATCCGGTGACCGTGCGGAGGAGGGGGGCCTCCGAAGAATGGCCTGAAACCGCCGCCGCCCGGTAACAAGGGAGGTGCCGGACCACCGCGAGGGAAACCTGCCACCTGGAGAGAGAGGAACACGTTGGTCGACATTCACAAACAAGAACGACGATAATGTGAGAGAGAGAGAGAGAGAGAGAGAGAGAGAGAGAGAGAGAGAGAGAGAGAGAGAGAGAGAGAAAAGAAAGAAAGAAAGAAAGATTTGTTCTAAAGTGGATATGTGAAGTGTCAAAAACACCTCATGACCTCGTGTGTGCCTGGTTTCAAACTGAATTAGAAGTGACCAATCTGCTGATTTCAGCTGCATTAATGTAAAATTACAGCACCGAAGAGCATTTCATTTCTTTTTGAGTTAAACTTTGTGACTCGTTTCTGATTCAGCTGGATTAAAACAAAACCTGCCGTTCAGAGTTTTACAGCTTTGTTCAGATTTGTCCCCCTCCCGGAGCAGTGAAATTAATGCTGCTTGAAAAATACACTTCCAGGTTGTTCGGGGGGAATGCCTACCAATCTTCACATGCCATAAATACTTGTCAGACATGATTAGCCATAATTTTAATAATGCAAGTTATGTGTGGTTGATGTGGATGAGAAGTTCAGACAAATTTGGCTGATGTATCACTGCAAATTAGACAGCGTGAGAGAGTCTGTTTGCTTTTGATCCACTGGTCCCTCTCCTACACACCTGTCTCATGACATGGGTGTGTCAAGTGTTCCTCTAAGGTGGATGATGTAAAGCGTGTCACTAAAGTTCAACTGTGAACCAGTGAGGGAATGCCACCAAGCACTGCCTCTGTACCTGGGTCTGTGTGTTTGTGTCTTGTATGCACTCACCTGAGAGTTGAGCAGCTTAGCCCGCTGGATCTGAGGCAGGACTGGACCGACACCGGGATGGAACGGACCATGACACAGTGGAGAGTTCTGAACACACACACACACACACACACACACACACACAGAGTTCAAACCCCAGCATGAAAGATTAATCATGACAGATGAGGGGAATAAATTAACCTAGAGTCCAGAGTGAGACTTAAGTATTACAGAAGAAAGAGTGAACAAGAGAGAGGAGAGAAAGGGGAGATGTAGTAAAACCAGGTGGGCGAGAGAGGAAAGTCTGGGAAAGGATAAACTGTCTTCAGCCTGATAGCAAATCTTTTAGGGATGCACAATGTTGGATTTTTTTTCACTGATATTCTGATATGTAGGACACTACGGCACTGCTAGGGAACACATGGATGCCGAAGTATAATTTTACTTTTATACAAAAAAACACTGCATGAAGTTAAGAAGTGATACAAACTAGCTGGTTTGTGTCCAACCACTGAAATTCAGAGTGAACAGACGATTGTCCTGATTCGGTGCAAGAGCGACAGAAGCTGGGGGGAGGATGGAGGAGAGGAGAGACTCACAGCTATATTGAGGAGGGTGTTGGGTGACAGATGCTCAGGGAAGGGAGGAGGGTATCTGTGCTGGACCGGGGCTCTCACATGAACCGCCGTGGCGTGGTGGATCTACACACGCAGTAACAAATACACACAGATACATATGTGGACACAGAAAATGGACAGGGTTAACGCTGACACCAATAACCTACACAGGGAAAGGTTTCACAGACATCTACAAGTTATATAACCTCACTACAGGATACAGCGTGGTAGATCTATACACACTAGGCAGCGCTAACTAGAGACCATGATGCAATGTTGTGACAATTTAGACGTGCAAGCCTTAATTTGACCGATTTTGGAGGTGTAGATGTGTGTTGCTGTGGCCTATTGCAGAATGACATCTGTATTTCTTCAATGGTTTATAACAAGGCACTTATTACTTTCAGTATAGTTTCTTCTGAAAAATGATCATTAAGTTTAAAAGACTTAGTCAGGTTTTGCTAACAGCTCCCAGTCAACCAGAGGGAGGAGGAAAAAAAACAGTTCTGGAATTGTAATTTTTTTTTTTTTTTTACCAATTATAACACAGAATTTCTTTAATAATAACAATAAACAGTACAAAGTTTAAAAAAGTGACATTGCTCAGTTTATGTGGAAAGATTAGAGAAGAAAAAACTGGAAAGAAGAGCAGAAAAAGAAAATAAAAAAATAATGATTAGTGGGACAAACATTGTCCCCAATTAACCTGATGATTAAGGGTGTGGCTCATCGGCTGTTTGGGCGGAGTCCCGATAGGCACCGCCCTCACCGGAGGGGAGCCAATCACTGGTGAGGAAGATCGTGGAGGCGGGACCCTCTCTGACAAGTCCCGCCCTTCATCACTCCTTACTTGAGGAGGCCGCTTGGGAAGGCCCACCTCCTTAATGATGGACATTAGTGGGCTATCCTAGAGGAGGAAAAGACAAAAAAGTATGAGAATTACAAGATAGATAGCATGTCCAAAATCACCAGTTTATTAAATTATTTAAGTCCAATCCACTCTAAACCTGGGTGATGCATCCTGCAGTACACCATCATCCTGCTCCAATACATTTAAGGCATAATACAAGCCAGACGCATTCCCTGATGTTGAGGACTGTGTATTAAGTTTTACGTGATGTGTACCTATACCAACACTGCACCAACAGTTTTCCAATCTACTTTCTGCCATTAAAATACATATATATAAAAATGTTTTGCTTGTATATCACGTTTTCAATTCAGCACACTGACAAAACAGACTAATTAGCAGGTAGTGGTACACCATGTGGGGTTGTATTGAAACCCAGAGCAAATGAGAGAATTAAGCAGCATGAGAAATGAAAAACAGAAGAAAAAGAAAAAGACAGAAAAACAGAAAAAGAAGCATTACACTGGACAAATTTCATTTTGCCCTTGTATTAACAGGTTACAACATATATTAAACAGAAATGTAGACTTTTATTTTTCCCAGTCAAACAAAAGAGGTGACTATGACATAATGGTTAATGTGTGACTCGCCCATCCTCCTGTTTGATATTTGAGACAAAACAGAACGGCTGAATCAGGCTGAGCTCTGCTCGTACTGATGCTGTACTTGTACACAGTTTAAAGCCATGCTGTTGCTAAGTTTTAAGTTATGATTCAGGGCTGATTTAAGCGATGACCATTTAGACTAAATTGACAAAAAACATGGACAAAATTTCATGTTTCTATAATGTCTAAAGGGTCCTCAGTTCTCTGCGATTCAAAAGAATGCACCTTGAAACATTGATAATATTACTAGATTCTGCCTTCTATTTGGCTCACTACCACTTATGATGTGGGGAAATTTGCTACTTTAAGTATTACATCAAAACAATATTCCTTCAAAATAATAGGCATACAACAACCAGTGGACAGTAATCACTTAACCAATTTAAACAAAAATAAAATATATAAAAATTCCAAAGACAGTTCAAAGGGTCAAAAACCATTTTCAAATTTGTGCAGGAACTCTGTTTGTGGTTCATTTGCTCACATCGTACTTTTTTCCCCGAGTGCTTGAGAGGAATTATTGCTCGCACTGTTGAAGCAGCACAGAGCTCCAAAAGGGAAATAAGGTGTGCTCTCATACGCCAGGAAGTACGGCAGAGGTAAACAGGCATCAGCTGACACGAGGCTGGTGTGCTGTAAATCCACATGAACAGCACCCCAGCAGACTTAGTGAACACATCAATTATATATTTTGTTCAGCTATTCTCTTTTTCTCTTTGTTCCAACAACACTGTGCTACCACAGCACTTCAGTGTTACCATGAGTTTTTAAAGTCAATATCACTTCACTCACTCAAGTCAAGCATAACACACAAAAACAGAGAAAGTGCAAGCACACTTGTTCAGATCAATTAGACTACCCCAAACATTTTGCAAAGCTTTTTCTACTTTTAACATTTTAAAATGTAGTATTCCTTTAACATCCACTCTTATGGCCAGGGACAACACATGAAAAACAGGGACAGCAAATGAAAACTAGCCCCTCTGGCTAACTCTGACTTGTTTACAGTTTAAATGTAATAAATAAAAAATACCAAAACACAGAGAGGACATAAAGCAGAGAGCACAGAGTCACTCGGCCAAACAACCAGTCACTCGAGTCGTGCTTCAGACCAAACCCACAGTTTAGTCAAACAGGGAGCCCAGTGATTTGTAGAACAAGCAAAAACAGAGTGTGTGTCTCTCACCTCCATGTGTGTGACCAGTCCAGGTGTGACACTGACCGGCCCAAAACCCATACTGTTCTCCCAGATATTGTGAGAATTCATCTGAGAGCGAAATTGAAAGGTCAGGAGAGAGTGGAAAGACAAATCAGAGTGTCATAAACAAGCTCTATATAACATTTTTAGCCAGCCAGACAAAAAACAAAGGATATATATTTGATTAAATGAGTTCAAATTCAGAGTGTGACTTTTCTCCTCCACCTATCCTGTTTGTCTCTTCCCGGCATGAAAAAATGCGTGCTTGTGTGCCAAACAGTAGCTATCAGTCTTGTCTTGTAGCCACACTGACGCAATGAAGCCAAAAAATAGAAATAGAGTAGAGACAGGAATAGACATTGCAGACTCAGATTTTTAGTGTATCTTTGGTTAGGATGTTATCATCCCAGACAAATCTCTCACACTGTGGGCAAATTTCCTGGTTGTGAGCGGCGGTCAGCGGGTTGGTGTGGTTTGATGTGACACGGTAGAGGAGAACTGATGACAGAATGTTTTTTCATCAAACTCTAGCTCACAAAGACGTAAAGAAGTAGTGTGACTGGTTTTGTATTCTAGCAAAAACACAAATGGCAGTTAAGTCACACTGGCATACAGCTACTGATGTAAACACCCAACATGTCAACATGGGAAAGTGGGTCATTGGCAGATGCAAAATTCAGCCTTGTCACCCAGTATAACAGAACGAGCTGCGTATGCACAGCAGGACAAGGCTGATAGTGAGACTGATGCTTGCAAAATCTGACATGTATTAAACACCGAACATCAAAATCACACCGTCTGCAGCGGGTTGACAAGATTAAGACAGAATACAAGACAAATACACAACCCGGCCAGTTAGGAACAGACCTGGCCCATGGGAGCAGTCCCTCTGCGCAGTAAGTGCTGCTGCTGCTGGTAGCTGAGCATGGACGGGTGACGAGGGCCAGGAGGGAGGCCTGGGGAGAACCAAGCAAAGTAGAACACAGTAGATGTTGGTCCAACACAGCTGTGTAGAGAACAGGACTGCAGAGGAAAGTGGGCTAGCTGAAAATACTGTTCTATAAACACCACCTAAACATAAAGAGGGTGCATGAAATAGTCTACATATCAACAGTCCCCCCATAAAAAAATTAAAATAAAAAGTTAGGCCTACATCGCACACTGGTCATTAAAAAAAGCTAATGGCTCATTTCACTTGCACTATTTTGTTTCACAGGTTTATAACACAGATACACTATTCTTACTCGGTGTTTGGCATTCAACCCGTTTCTGCAGCCAGCTGACTTCAGATCCAACACCACAAGGAAATTACTGTAGCAATTACATCACATAACTCATTTTGTGATCCCAACTCTTAAAATGCCATGACAGGACACAATTAATTGTTGGATTTTTTTCTGCAAATATGTTGAGCTCTCTCTCTACGTATATCTATATAGGAAAAAAAAATCATATATACTGGGTATGAAAAAGCTGATCAGAAGAAACTGAAGCCAACAGCCAACAGCAAACAACAACAATGGCATTTTGCTGGCTACAAACAAGTTTGAATACTTGAACACTCTTCAACTGTACTTTACACTATCAAAGTTGTTCAGGCGGTTATTCCTATATGATGTATGTAGCAGTAAAACCTGTTTCTTTAGCTGGGGGCATGCAAAATGTCATTCATCAGCACCATCACAAACAAAATCTTTACTAAGAACAAAATCAATAGTATCCTCAACAAGGGTCCTAGCCAAGATGGCAGCATCACCACAAAGTTGCAACATCATCCTCATCTTTACCTGAGCCAGAGGGCCCAGGAGGCAGCTGATGCTGTGGGTGATGTGGGGGCTGGTGAGGGTGAGGAGGGTGAGGGAGGGAGGAAGGCGGGGGCAGGCCTCTCGATCGGTCCAGGCCTGACAGAGCAGACAGGCTGGATCCTGGTGGGCCGGGCGTCTCAGCTGCCCCGACCCCAGCGATGGCTGGGTCGGTCCCCAGGATGAGTCTGGCTAGGGACTCGGCCAGGTCGCCTCCCCCTCCTCGATCCTCCAGACCTACAGGAAGACAAAAGTTTGATTAGTTTCAGTTTTCAAATCGATTTTTCATTATCATCATTACAATCTGGATGAGGAATTGCTCCCATCAATTGTTTTAAAATACAGAAAATATTCATTTTGGCTTTTGCTGAGATGTTCACTTGGTTTATCGATCAATTCAGCGAGTTGTCCACTACAACTCAGAGGTTCTACTCTTCTGTCTTGAAAGAAAATTATACAAGTAACTTGTAATAAAATAAAAAGCAAGCTGCGATCTCTGAGCCGTACCAGCCACTGTGCTCAGTGAACATGAAGAGTGAAATATCATTTGCAACTACAATAAATAATGTGCTAAAGCAGATAATAACTGGAAAAGTGGGAAATACTTGGAACTACAAGCGAAATTAAGAGCAATTTTAGGTTCTCAAGTCTTTGGCATGACACTGATAGCTACCACTGACCTGGCGGAGGCAGCCCAGAGGAAGAGGAAGACGAGGAGAGTTTAAGCGGAGGCAGGGAAGAGGGGAGGGGGAGATGGCCGGCAGGAGGAGGAAGATGGATGGAGGATGCGTCTCCAGCTCCTCCCATATCTGATTCTCCTCCTCCCCTGCCACTTCCTCCAAACCCAAGCCCTGCTCCTAGCCCATCCCGCTCATCGAGCTCAGCAAGGCGTTTGTGCTCCTCCTGCCAGTCGTCATCTGAAGGGGGCAAAGACAGATTGTTACTGAAGTGATGACAGGCTTACAAACTGGACAGCAACTTGACCCGGACAGAGTCTCTCCCATGATACAGAGCAAATCCAACCATACAGTAAATAGTACAGTATGCTGGATATGCTGCCCCCATCAACTGTTTAGTTTGCTTCTGACTCTATTGTGTCAGATCAAAGTTGGGCTACATGCTTATCCTTTATGAGCGATGATACCCTCTCACAGGGCTGATGACCACAAGCTGTCATTGTATTACTCACATGTTAAGACGGTGATTTTTTTAAAATCCAAAAACATAAAGCAATCCAAATTGGATAACTTTTACAACAGCCCAAACATCTTATATGGGTGAAATAATAAGCGACCAACAGGAGTCTCTTAATCGTTGTTAGAGCATAAAAGCCACTGTCCAGGTGAAAACAGCCAACCTGACATCTGCCCGAATTAAAATACTAACAGTCAAAACATGTGAAGACTGTAGAATTTCAACATTCAACCCGACAGAAAATGTAGATCACAACAGGACTCATGTGAAGACAAAACATTTACACAAAAAAACTGCTTTAGCAATTGCCTGCATGATTCAGGCTTCATCCTTCCTCTTTATCATTTAAGTCTTATCCAATAAAAGGTGCGCAACACAAAATGAAGAAAATGCTTTGAGTCATCGGCTGCATCAAAGTGGCCTCTGCAGCTCATAAAAAATACATGCAAAAAGAGGATGGAAAAAAATGGAGTTGTGTGAGTACTCAATAGATATGTGAGAAATATTCATGAAGCAAGGACAATTTTTGGCTGCAATAATTTTATGGGAATCCCATACTCTTACAATGTTATGTATCATCAATCAGTGATGCTCAACATGTTCTACATTCTATATATTTCCATGATATTTAACACCTTTTGTCATGTGAAACGTTTAGTGCAGTATCGTCCAACCATGTTCCATGGAGGGATAAGAGTCTGTTTTCCTTCCAAGAGACAATTTCATTGATTAGTTGCTCCCTCTAGGATTGCAGAATCATAACGCAAACGTGTTTTATGTGTGACTCACCGATGGCCCCAGCTCCAAAGGTGTCGTCGTTGAACTGATCAATGTCATCTTCTTCCTCTACCAGTCCCTCCTCTTCCTCCTCCAACGTGCAGTCTTCATCCAGAGACTGGAGAGGAGGGAGAGATGGAGGGAGAGAGAGAGAGAGAGAGAAAGAGGAAAAGTATAGAGCGGGGAGGGAGGTAAGAGAAAACGTAGCATCAGAGAAAGTGAGGCAGGGAAGGAGAGAGAAATACAGAGAGGAGAGACAAAGAGGACATGAAGCGGATGAAGTTGTAGAGCAAGACAGGAGATGAGGGGCAGCGGAAATGAGGAGGACATGAAAAATGGAAAAGGGAGCAGGGAGGGAAAGACAAAGCATAATGGAAGATGGCGAGTAAGAAAGAAGAGAGAGAACAAGAAAGAGGACTAAGTATACAATCATTTGACTTGGCTGTCTGTAGTATTGACATTGAAAGAAGCCAAACTGTGTGGGTCGTGCAAGAAAAAATGCAGGCAAATCATAGACGAACTTTGACTGTAAGTGTTGACTGAAGCACAAGAACTAGTGCAATAAAAATACACACTGGATGTGTTGCAGCCCCTGTGGAAAAAAAACTCCTGCTTACAACACCGTACTCTCCTAAGGTCAAACACTCAGCTGTGTTGAACCCTTATTAAGATTTAATACACATCAACCCCACAACACTGATGGTCCAAGGTTACATTTATATGGGCAAAAAATGTGGTACAGAAAAAATCTTGACAGTGGTAAACTGCAAGGACTAAAACGTGCCTGCTTCGAGAGCCAAAGATCAAGCCTGTAAAGAGCACAAAATAATTTCTGCGTCTGTCAAAACCTTGTTCCATCATTTTTACTACTGGTATCTGGAGGTAGACACAGTTTAACCTCACACAAGTGCTGTTGTGCCAAGACTTGACTGATCTACATCTACCATAAATAATCACCAACAAGTCAGTGATCAGACTTGATCCAAGCAGTCATTCATGAACTCACATAGTGAAGGAGTCATCTTCAGCATGTAAATGCCAAAGGTCTGATGTTTGAGAGACTGGCTGCTGACTTACTGTGATACACAGAGCGTGTGTTTAGGAAGCTGATGGGCAGCGGTGGCCACGCTCTTATCTCAGCATTGCTATTTTAATCCCACGGGTGATTTAGCTATTAACTACCTTATTTTCACAGATTTGTACCTGTTCCATTTGCTACTAGTTCAATCAGTATTGTCCACCTACACCACCATGTCATATGTTGCATAAATCTCTTAAAACACAGGAAGAGACCCGAATTGAACTGCACTGAACTGAACACAGGCTGGATCTTTGCAAGTCTCTACTGGGGCTGAAAAATATGGATGATATCATATTTAGGGTTAGCCTAAGACAGGGACTGGTCTGTTCTAATCACTGAATTACATTGGAAAATAGCAGCATTTTCTATGTCCATTTGGTTTTATGCTTTTTTGAAGAATGCTTCATTTTCACTTTCGCTACAAGTGATTTTTCAAATAACTGTGAACCCATAATCATAACTTTCGATGTATTGGGCATAAACATCGTGGTATGAAAATGTGTCCATGTCGTGTAGCCTTAGACCCTAGTTTGAGAGGGCCAGTGTTTTAATCAGCCTGGGTTCCCACTGCATCAAAGGCTTCACACTAACCTCATCTACGCGTTACAATGACCCAAAATACTGATCCCCACAGACCACCTCTACACGAGCTGCAGTGATCCTACGAGAGGTCTGACACGCCATTCATGACATCAACCAGTCGGCTGGGCTGGCTAGCTTAGCTTAGCATGGTATCATTAGCAGTGTGGTCTCCACTGCTAAGCTGAGTGGGGGTTATGCAAGTTTTACAAGGTTATACGTAAAACATGACTGCGTATAATCGCAGGTAGATGGAAACAGGACGTTTTCGCGACAAAACTTTAAAACGCGAATATCCTTACAAGTGACCATGGGTATATTAGCTAGATAGACCTCAATTGTGACTGGGCATGGTTTCACGCCGAAAACCCACAGCATCCTAAGATAGCCAAAACCAAACCTGAGATTTAAAATGCTAGTAACAATACCTGTGCCATTTTAACCCACGGCGAGTGTGAATAATTTGCCCTGTTAGCTGAGTGTTTCCCGGGACACCCCGTGGGTGCTAGCTAGCAGGACCGTCAGTTACCTGTTAGCTAACGTTACAATGCTAACGCTGACGTTACATCATGCTGGACCCACGTCGATAGCGAGTTGTGCGGCTTTAACCAGACCAAACGGTGTGGATACAACTCGACACACACCAGTTCTCCCGCTGCTGAGGTTAAAATAATTAACAATACGCCTCAATTTGCCAGCAGAAGCAGGGGTGTTTCTGCTGCCCGGCGGCTCATGTCAGCAGGAAAACCCGGTGCTTCACAGGCCGCCAACCCAAATCAATTTGATAGTCGCATAAACAATGGACAGCAGTCAGCACAGGAATCACACACAACCACAAATTACAACCTGTTGTTCGCAAACCCTCCCATTTAATGTCCACTTGTAATAAATAAATAATTTTCAACGGTATTACTCTCACCTGAAATCGAAACATCTATGTTTAGAGGATCGGGAAAAGAGCGAGACTCCCTACGCATCGGGAGCTAGGCGGCGCGCAAATTACGCAGCAGCCAGCGACGCTCACGGGAACACTCCGAACGCAGCTGACGTGAACGAGCACGCAGAGTGCAAAGGACACGCTGCTTTCAGGTGAAAACGGAAAAATTGTAACTGTGAGCGAGGATGCACACGAACAAGTCAGCCGGTGAAGCACAAATTGGCTCACTGCCCCCGTTTCACTAAAATCACCAATAAAAAACATCTAGAAAAACAAAAACAGTCATTTTTTTGTTAGCGCTCCAAACCAAAGGCATGTACAGGACTGTGCAACTAGTTGCGTTTTTGTCATTTCTGCTCTTAAGTGGAAGTTTATGAAGGGGCAGTGAAGGCAGCGCACATCAGTTTATAGCCCTTTTCACAGGATCCGACGTTTTACCGAACAACTTTGAAAAATCTGCCTGTAAATAAATACCGTCAACCTTTGTCAACATTAGATTAGCAGCCGCTTTGCATTCAGACAGAAGCTACAATTTGATTTCAGTCCAATGTGATAAAAATATTGATTTGCGCACAAAGGGGTTCACTTTCGTTTTCTGAGAATTAAATTAATATGTCATGTGACACCTCCAAGTCCCGCATTTTGATAGGAGTTTTGGACTGAATCCTCAAGTGCTGGTAAGTGCCGGCTCAGGTAGGTGTGTGCGTGGTTTTGTGTGTGTGCGTGTGTCTGTGCGTCTGTGTCAGTTCATCAAAACAAATTGTCTGCAGTGGTGTTTTTTGTTTGGTATACGTGCATGTGCATACATGTACATGACTATGCGAGTGTGTGTGTGTGTGTGTGTGTGTGTGTGTGTGTGTGTGTGTGTGTGTGTGTGTGTGTGTGTGTGTTTCCTTGCAGTGGGCTCCAGCTGCACCATGGTTCAGTGTCAGCTCATCACTCTGGATCATCTTCAGAGTTCAGGTTTTGGCCGTCCTCCTCCACGACACGGTCTCCAGCTTCTCTTCTGGTTTGCCAAACACTGTGTGACCTTGGAGTTCAATAACTCAGTGGTGGTCATGTTGGTAAGATTATTTGAATAAAGTTAAATTAAATTAAGTTGGACTACATTGCATTAGATTACATTCCACTACGGATGTATATAAGCAGGTGACAAATTACAGGAAAAACCTGTTGAATCCATGCCAAGGAGCATTGAAGCTGTTCTGGCAGCTCATGGTGGTCCAATACCTTACTAAGACACTTAATGTTGTTGTTTTTTT
>OMLB01025617.1:1135-25927 GCA_900302555.1 Myripristis jacobus
AATCTTTTTTTATATGAATAGTCAGTAAAATGTCAAAAACCAGCGCTCATCCCATGTTACCAGAACCCAAAATGAGGTCTCAAAACTGCTCATTTATGTTTGACCAGCAGCCAAAAAACTCAAAGTACCGATTTTATGAAAAAGCAAACAAATCTTAACATTTGAAAGCTGTAACTTATGTTAATTTTACCTGATGAATTACTAAAAATGGCTGTGACTGTCCAAATCCTAATCAAGTCATATCTGCTGATCAACTAATTGATTAACCGACCAGTTGTTCCAGCACTACAGTCAGCTTCTAGTTGTATGGCAAAATCGTATTTGAAATATAAATGTCGCATCAACTGTATTTACACAACTTGTGCTGTGTGTCTACTTTCACAAAAATTGAATTTACAACATTTCAGCATCACTCATTTGATAACTTTACAATACTGGACATCAAATCACCCATAAAAGCACTCCGCTGCTTTCTATTCTGCCTCTATTGATTAAAGCAGGCTTACAGTAACACTAAAAATATTAATGTTGTAAGATAATATAATGACTCACTGAATGATATTTCAGAAGTTGCATTAATCATTATGGATTTCTGCTTATGCACAGCGGCATATTTCTGTCTGAGTATGCAAATCCGTGTCTGGGTCTGATCTCGGACGCGACAGTTTAAAGTAATTCTGGTCCCTTCCCTGCTCCTTACAGCTTCAGAGGAAAAGGGAGATAAAGAGAGTGCGTGTCAGAGGAGCAGAGAGAGAGAAGAGGAAAAATAGAGTGAGTCAGATGCAGGGAATTAAATAAAGAGAAAGAATGATAAAGGCAGAGTGAAAGAGGGGGTAATCAGAGGGAGAGAGGAAAAGAGGTAAGAGAGAAGATAGATGGCAAGCAATACACAGCGCAAGCGAGAGATAATGAATAGAAAGAAAACGCCAGATATAGAAAAAGAGGGAGAAACAGAGGAAATGGAGAGAAGGAAGAGAGAGAAAGAGGGGTGCTGCAGAGAGGCAGCCACAGGCCTGCTGTGCGGTGCATGGTGGAGGCTCATCATTCAGCTAATTATGATCAGGCTTTTCCCTGCAGGCACAGCAGCGCTGGAAATGGAAAGTCTTTGTTCTCCCACACCCCGATGGAAGCGATGGGGCATGGCGCCATGCAGATGAGATGTGTGTACACACACACACACACACACATACACACACATGTACACAAACACATACACATACGCACACAAGCAAGCGTGCAGCCTCATTAACACCAGCACATGCATGCAGTGTGCTTACTCCCACACATACATACATTCTTGTGTACAGGGAAGAAACACAAAACACACAATCACCATTCACAATGCGCTTTTCTCTTAATGCATGCTGCCAGCCATTTATACCCCTCCAAACACACACACACACACACACATAAAAGCATACAGAGACATATTAGATTCACCAAAATGTACTGTACACAATAAAAGTGGACACAGAAACACTATAATCCCTGAGAATGCACCTTTTAAGTCACCCATCTCTATCATCAAACCATGCTGACTTCATAGGATCACATGATGAAAAACTCAACAATTTATTTTATGACATTTAATGGAATTAATTTAGCTCTGCCTATTTTATGATTCTGAGGTTTCTAACACTTGAAAGGCGGCTAATTATCTAGATATCATCAGCTGGAACATATTAATATTGATTACCTGGCCATTAACAGTAATATTAGAATTCACTGTGGGCATTAAGGTTAACTAACATTAGCTGGCAAAATCAAACACAATCCCTCCTCGTTCTTGATGCCCTTGCTGAACTGCTGCCTCAGTAGCTCTCGTTCTCACGTTCCACTCAGCGAGGAGACAAATGCCCCACTCTAACTTGGTTGTCATGGCGACATGAGCGATGACGCCCTGTGACTTATCCCACTCGCTCCGAGTCGAGAGAGCACAGAGGACAGCCTGCACGTGAACCAGCACAGCCTCTTCTGTGAACCAGGACAGACTGTCACAACATTTTAGTTAAATTCTGAAATCCTAAACGGAAACCCTGATCTAACCAGTCAGCAACACGACAGACATCACACACCAGACTGGACAACCTGCGCGCTTTCCCTCCTAATGTTTACTCACCAACATAACCCAGGCGGAAGTGAAGGAGGGTCTCTTTCACTCACTTATAAGAATCTACAGTCCACACAGTGTTTTGCCATTGACACGATTATCAATGCAGACACTTTTAAAATAGATTATATTCAAAGCATTAACTATTTGATCTTGCTGGTGAGTAAATTGTAAGTTAATTCTTCATGGAATACCTTAAGAATTACAAAAGCTCAATATCCTTTTCAATTAATGATATAAAAATGTGGTGTTGATGCCTTCATGCACTATTTTTCTTGAAGTCTAACACTGCAGCCCCCAGAGAAGCATCTTTTGGCATGGCTCTGCATCGCTCTCTTCCTCTACGCTCTTGTTTACAGTACAAACACATCTGCCTTTCAAGCATGAGTGGCTCCTCAGAGCGGGCAACATTGTAATGTTAAACAATGTCCCCCTGCTCTCAGATAGAGGTGTGCGCCACAGAATAATGCTCCCAGGGCTGAAAGGACTTGGCAAAACATGCAGGTTGTTTTAATGAACTGCTTATCATTGTCGGTGGGAAGCTGCCTGACTGACGGCGTGTCCGATGCACAATCACACTGGCTATCTGTCTAAACACACTGTATAAGAAAACAGTCACATTTGAATTTTCAGGTTCTAATATCACTCTACATTTTGTTAAAATTGTCAAAACATGATGTGTGGTGTAATGTTAGGTTTTGCGCAATTTTACACATTTTTTTTATTTTTATTTAGAGAGAATTGCCATATGGAATAGAAAAACTTTGAAACTCAGTATCTTTGCTCAGAATGCAGATAGAGCCTCATAATTATAATAACATGTATTATAATAACATTTAAGTGTAATTGATGTGTTGCAAAAATCCCAAACGGGTGTGT
This sequence comes from Myripristis jacobus, assembly GCA_900302555.1. Taxonomy (NCBI): domain Eukaryota; kingdom Metazoa; phylum Chordata; class Actinopteri; order Holocentriformes; family Holocentridae; genus Myripristis; species Myripristis jacobus. Next base: position 4,125 of record OMLB01025617.1, read on the forward strand.
GAGTTCTCCAAAGCACAGTTATATTTGGTCCAGCGTGCGCACTGTTGAGCAAACTTTATTCCACATAAAAGAGAAAAGTTTCACTTACCAAATCATGAATGATGCATCGTGCTAAATCACATTCTGTCTCACCTTTTTGAAAATCTGAGCTGCCTGGACTCCCATTACAGCTGAACCAGTGTGCCACAGAATGGGACACGTCTGAGAGAAGTCTTGATGGGGAAAATTATGTGCCATTACCAGGTGAATGCCTTTTGCGTAATTGTTGCGTACTGCACTTGGTTACAAGCCATTATATAAATGCCCCCTCATTCTGTGCATGCATATTGATGCAGCTATATGGGCATATTAATTCACTGCAGCTGGTTTTGTTGATGGACAAATGATAAGCTTTAGGTTTTTTTTTGTTTTTTTTCCTGCAGGGAAGTGATGATGGTGATATGTACAAATGTTGATTCATTCTGTTTGCACTCATTTTAAGTCACTCTGGATAGAGACAGCTAAAATACATTTCCTATTTTAAATTATGTAAAGTGCTGAAAAATATGAAGTGACAGCAACAATGTCATGGTCATCAGCTGCATAATAAAACTGTTGAATTAACTGAGGGAGCACACCAATGCATGCCATGCCACGCAGGCTAATAACATTAATGCGTGCAGCACAAATCTTAGCGGTGTGCTCTAGATATTTGGAGCAGTCTGTTAGCAGATATTCCACAAAGGCAACTGCACACAGCTTTCCTGTGTCTTCACTCCAATTTGTTTGGCCATTATGTGTGTGCAAATGATTTCTCTGTGAACCTTGAAACACCGTGGTTGAAATCGTGTTTGAGATTGATGGTTTGCAACAGAAAAAAAACCCACACATTTTATGCCAAGCTTGCTTTAGTTGGAGAAAAGATAAGAGCAGATGGAATTTTACAGTGGCTGAAGCAAAAAAAAAAAAAAAAAGTTAAATATCACTGAATTAAGTCAAATAAATCTTACAGAATGTCACTCAAGTGCAGAAACTGGACTATTTTTTAAAGATTTATGTCAGTCTAAAACTGCACCAAACTCCAAACTGCACTTATAGAGGATAACGCAGAATAGGAGGATGGGCTCCTCTGTGGCACCACTTTTTACAGAAATACTGCTTTGGGATTTAAGTGCTGCAGGAGCTGGATCCACCTCGCTTCTGTTATGCTTCTGTTTCTGCCGTCAAATTATCTGGACCTCAGAGTTTGTGAGGAAAAAAAATAGACAGAATGATCAGATGCACCTTTATATTTTAGCTCATAACCTCTGAGCCACGTAACAATTTTTGCACCTTCAAATATTCTGACTGCACGCACACTGCATAGTTTACTGCGACACACAAACTTGATGGTAAACAGCAAGAAAAGTATAATTTTCATCCGCTTAAAGGTAGAGCAAGGGAGTGTGACATTCATGTTTGGGACTGGCACTAGATATGGTTGAGCTCCGTTAAGCCATCATTACTGCCACCTTATAATGCTATTTTGCATACATATATTACTTATTTCAACTGCTTACATCAAAAAAACACTTAACTGATAAAGAAGATGCACAAGCCTGTATTGCCTTTGCCAGCCAGCAGCCTGGAGGAGATAAAGTGTTCGCTCCTGTGAGTCTGTGTGTGTCAATCTGTGGCTGATCCTGCCAACTCCTGGGCCTATCAGCCGACATTTTTTTGTGCACAATAACGCCTGTATGATGAAGTGTGGTCACGGTCATTCATTCACTGTCACTTGACCACCATTCCACTCTCTCTCCAATCACAGTTGGAAAAATCCAAGCTGTGTGTTGTGTTTTTTGAGACTTTAGACACTGCTGACAAGGACGTTAACAGAACACAGAGCAGACACACACGCACACCTAAAAAAAACAAAAAAAAACATTGTAAAATGTGTCAGAGCAGGGGTTAAAACAGATTACAGTAGCTAGTACAATAGCCTGAGGCATTACCACTATAAAAAAAAAAACACATGTGCAACAGCCACTGCTTTTTTATTTTACATCTGGAAAACACAATTAGTTGGCCAGCGCATCTCTGCAATAATTCGTTTCCTGTGTTTCATCACATTTTACATTTATCATCCATTGCATTTCTAAACATTGCACTGTTTTGATGAGTTAGCGTTGCTAGTAAGCAAGCAGTGGTTAGATAGCATTGATAAACAACAAACAGAAACAAAAATTCTACGCCATTTTTGAGATGTTTATTTCTGTAGTGTTTCAAATGAAGTTGCAGAAAACTGGAAACCTGTGGCTGTATCTTTTGTACTTGTCAAGCAGAACGAACAAATTCACCTTGGCAGGGAAACAAGGAAGCACTGAAACCTGATTGGCTGTTGACAGCTGATGACTGCAAAAGTTGTGGCCCACGTTTCTTGGCCAGCGAGCTTGTTGACCATCCACATATATCAGACAAAAAAAACAAAACTTTTGTCATCTGAGGCCAAATGAGGGACAATAACAACCCCATATGCTTCCAAACCAACAAACACAGGTGTGAACTGTAAACTTGGCCTAAGTCTAAAAAGCTAAGGTTCATTGCAAGGTACTGACAACAATATGCAGCCATACAGTCTTTGAGGCCATCCTGTCTGGGAGTCAATACGCTGATCCACAACAGCCACACCAAAGGCACATTCAAGAGCGACACTGTGAAGTTAAGTATGTCTTTGAGTTCATTTGGAAGAGAACCATGGCATGCTGGGGAGGCTGCCATTGTGGTGGAGTGTATAGGCTCTGTTTTGGAAGTCTGCAGCAAAGAGAGGCATTGTCTCTCTCTCTTTCTCTCTCTCTCTCTCTCTCTCTCTCTCTCTCTCTCTGTGTTGTGGGAGAGTGAGAGGATTAAATGTGGAATAGAGTGGGTACAGAGTTTGGAGAGTGATGACTAGGTCAGATACAAACAGAGCCACTGTTTTTGTTTCTTTTTCTCTCTTTCCCAAGCTTTTTACCTCCTTCTCACCCTCACCCAGGGCTGTCACCCACCCAGCCAACTGACCAACCAGCTGGCCAGTCAGGTAGCTGACCAGGGAGCAGACTAACCAGTGAACCAGCCAGTCAGTCAGCCAATGCAGGCAAGTGTCTCCCTCATGCTGCCAGCTCCCTGTTTTCTCCCAGCGGCTCCAGTGTGGGATTGTTTACAGCTCTTTTTATAGTCCAGTGAATAAGCCCTTATTTTCTCCCAATCTACTCCTGCTGGGAGAGCCAGCCCAGACAGTGGGAAGTGGCCCTGGGAAGTCGTAATTATATTTGGCAATGTGCACAGAGCCAAACACACACACACACACAAGCACACACACAAGCACACACACACAGACAAGTGTTTAAAAACAATCACGGGCATGCACAGAAATACACAAGTGAGAGACAGCGAGCGCACACACGCGGTGCAAAGTGCTTCTGTGCGGTTATGTGTGCATGCAAGATTGCACATACACCTGAATTTATACCCTTGTAAAAAAAAAAATGCACACACAAAAACACAGCTACATACCGCCCTCCCACACTCCAACACAGAAAAACACAGCTTGCACATCTCTAAATGCACCGCGGCTCCTCTGCAGCCCTATAGCCCAGCTTGAACCTGCCTCTCTCTCTCTGTCTGAAACATATGTTTAACAAGCACTCTGGCCCATTTGGCTGACACCCTCCAAGACGTGAGGAGACTCAGAGGGCTATAGTGAAAGATCATGGGATGCGTGAGGACTGCATATCTATTGCCTGCTTTGGCGTATTGCCTTTCCACAAGCCAACTGCTTCACACCGAGCCCACCAATTAGAGTCACTCCTCCGTCAGCTCCCTCAAAACCAGCTCAGTTTCTTCAACTTTCTGGAGCTTTCGACAGGTGTCTCAGGGGAAAATACCTTATCCTCCTAAAAAATAAGATGATGATATGTGTTTTGTAGCATGTGGCTTATGCAGAGCACTCCCTGCTGAAGGCGTCTCACAATGCGAGAAAATGGCCTGAGATGATCTGCAAATGTGAGTAATGATGTTTGATTTGGCCCTAACATGCTGCTTCCACCCATAAGCACTGACATGATGACTAGACCTGATAGTGAATCTATCCTGCATTATGTATTAATTACCTGGTTGTTTATTCCCTATAATGGCTGAAAGAACAAACCTTGATTTGTACAAACAATTCCTCTCGGGGCGGAGCAACAGGGTAGCAGTGATGCGCAAGTACACACAATGAAAATAGGGTCTTTCACTACGATGACAGTTACCTGTATGCACACTCCAGTAGAGCTCACGTTACCGTGATGGGAGATTTAACTGATTTGTCAGAAGTCGTCCGGGTGTCAAATGTTCGAGTGAGGCTCATAGTGAAATAATGGGAACAGCGGGTGGAATCATTTTGCCTCTTTCACCACCGGCAGTTCCAGGGGTCCTCTTAAGTGCTCTTTATGTCTGTGCAACTTGTGTGAACTCGCTGTAATCCACTTCTATTCACACGCGCAATTCAGCTTTTCAGCGTAACAACATTAAATGAGATGAATAGGCCATCAATTGCGACACAGAAAATTTGCGGTGGAGGGCAGCACACAGCTCGGGTTGAAAATTGTTCTGCTGCTACAATTGGGTAAAAATGGAGTGTATTCTCCTTCTCCCTCTCTCATCCCCAGTTTTCACTTGTATTTTTTTTTTTTAACAAAGAGGCTCCGGTTAACGTTAAGGCATAATAAATAGAGCCCTATGAGAAACAAATTCAGAGAATCTTTTCATATTCAGCTGATGTTTTCAATGCACAATAGCTATGGGGGAGGAAGGATGGGGGGAGGATCATGGCTCTGCAAAGAAACCATTGGAGCTCCACAGGAATCCCATTTATCTGCGTGTGTTACTCGAATGCTGTTATCATAGCAATGTCTGCCTCTACAAATGTGAGTTAACATGGCCAAGCAAGCTTGATTTTTTCCCTGTTATACTGTAAATGCTTCAACAACGGGCATGATGGTGAATAATGGTGAATAATGCAACATCAGTGACTGCCTCTGCAAAAGCAATCTTCCCAGGTTAAGTGGACCTTTTTACGAGCAGCATAACCAGTACAACAGGTCAGTGTAGCACAAAATATGGCGGATCGTAAAGAGCAGTTGTCTACCAGCATACCAGTAGTTAAAGTTTCTGTATGATGTATGGTTTTGCTCGTTTATAAATCATATATCCTAATAAGCAATCATAAATTACATCTCTTAGAGCTTGCAATAACAGCTCTCACATTCTGAGAGCGGCTAAATTGATTTAATCAGGGGAGACAGCCATGAGAGACACAAATGAAAACACCCACTGTCTTCTCTTTCTGTTTTCTGGACTACTACTCTTGCCAAGATTGCCAGTTACCATCAATCAAAGCAACAAAGGGTCAAGCTAATTGGAATCCCATCTGTGTCAATTGATTAACGTCTGATTGCGGTGTGATGGGGATGAATAGCACATGACATGGTCAGCTTGGCAGCTCCTGGGCATATCTCTGTCGATTCCTGCAGATAAGCAACAACCTGAGGCGATGCACTGCCAAAAAAAAACAAAAAAAAAACAACAACCCCATGTTGTCAAGCTATTTTACTCTCATTTTAAATCTTGAACTATTTCTTTCCTTAAAACAAGAGGCAGAGAAGTAGCAGCACAAGGTGATGATTTGCAAAAATTATATTTGTCATCTTAACAAATTTAGTTCCATCTTGAGTCTTAAATTTAACTTCCCTTGATGTAAATGAAGAAATTTACTAGCAGGGATTATTTCATTTGATTCCTGTTTGATTTCACTTGTTTCAAGAATTTCCTAGAAACACGTGGCCGTGTCTTGAAACAGAACAGAAGCTGAAATAAATTTAATTGGTCCAGAAATATGTGAAATTATCTTACTCGAATGGAAGATTACTCTGCACTGTATGGCCTTAAGACTCGCTGCATGAGTATACTTTTGACAGGATGGATATTACTGTACTTTTCACCTACAGAACTGCATTTGATGGATATGTGACTGAGCAGAGAGACTTGATTTGATTTGACAGCTTTCTTAGCTGATGCTGAGCTATGATTTAATTTTATTTAACACAGCAAAGCAGGAGTCAAACCTGAGCTCGACTGCAGTGGCACAATGTATTGAGCATTGAGTGCAATAATGCAGTACAAAATAATGAGGTACTATCCTCTGACATAGGATGGTTTGGAAAACATGAAGTGCACTATTTTCAAATCTGTAACTCCAAGCAATATATGTGGAAATGCTTATATAAAATATGACACATTATTACAAATGATTACACTATCAATTTGATAGGCCAGGTGCATAATTTTCTGTCACATCAAAAACAATGTGATAAAATTAGATAAATTATTCTTCAGATCAAATTGTGAGAAAGGCAGCGCTGATAATTTTATACAGAGAGAATGACACCACAAAGATGACAATGACAAAAAAGTGGTAAACCTGCAAATTAGTTGGGTGTCTAATTAGAATAATCCTCCATATGCTCTAATATTAACAACTGATTGCTGTTCTGCAACCCATTACTACCCGAGAAGAGGAAAAAAGTAATTTAAAAAAGACAAATGCAGGAAACAACACGTCCTGACTTTGAAAAAAATAAGAATAACAAGAAAGAGATTTGCATATTAAAGCACTCACAGACACTTACAAACTGGAAATGCTGTGTTGTGATACCAAAGTGAAGCTGAAAGGTGAGACAGATGAGGGAACGGGGAGGAACGGCGTGCGTGGGAGACAAAGGAGGGGGAGATGGATGGGCTCACCCCAGGTTGGAGGGTGAGTCAGGGGGCAAGTATGCAGTGGATGCTCCCTGATTCACCCTGGTACTGGCTAGTGACGAGGCCTGGGATCCATCTGGCTCACCCCCTTTTACACTATCTGTGGCTGAGGGAGGAGAGGTTAGGTTAGGGCTAGGTGTGTTTGTGTGGGGGGGGTTGAGCGTTGGGGTTGATGGGTGTCGGGGTGCGGTATGCTGACAAAGAGAGGGAAAGCTGTATGATGGGAAATCGGGCGCACAGTGTGCAAGTGTGCGGAGTGGGGGTGGAGCAGGAGAGATAACCAGGTGAAGTCCCCAGTGAACCGGTGCAAGCTTGAATTCTCTTCCATACACAGACAGAAAAAGACAAACCACAAACGTCTGCCTTAATGGGTCACAGGTGGCCGATAGGTACATGTGCACACACACACACACACACACACACACACACGCACACAGACTGTATACACACTCTATCCTGGTCTATTTAGACAGCCAGTCAACACCTGTAAATGATTTGCAGAGACCTCTTCGCTCTGGTCAAGGTGATGGAATGATGGAGACAAGGTGTGAGGAGGGCCATTCTGTGTCTGCAAGATACTGTATATGGTGGGAGTTTACTGAGGGGGAACACTCCAGCCTCATCCTTCAAGACAGAATGAGCAGGATTTCCCTAAAAAAAAAAATAATAATAATAATAATGTATAGACTCATACACAAATAATCCCTCTCAATCATCACTTGTGATCCACTAGAAGTGTGTGTTGGTGTGTGTATGCAGAGACCCACAGAGAGATTGATACAGAGATTGATGTACTCGGGACGCTTCTGAGTGTCGGCCTTTGGGCAGTGGGTGTGTAGCTCCCAGCCAATAACAGCGTGCAGGGACTTGATTTGAATAGGAAGCGAGGTGAAGCGGCAAGCGGACAAAGCTCGCTCCACAGCGAAAGTGAATGTGGGGCTAGCTTTCACCCGCAGGCGAGCAGTGAAGGAGAGGATGAGGATGAAGAGCGACATGGTGCTGGACTGTTTTCTGTTGGACAGGTGAGCGTCCCCGGGCCAAATGTTTCATTGGATGACGACAGAACATTTGACGCGTTGGGCGGTTGTTTCGTCCCACCGCCATCCTAGGAAGTGAAAACGCGCTGCCAGCGGTTAACTTTGAACATTGTGTTTACAAACCACAACCAACAAATCCAACTCATTCTGCCTTTAAGAAAACATGGTTACTCTGCTTTCATATCACAACTGAAAAAATTCTTTATACAGAGATACTTTGCATACGCTGCTTTTCTCATTTTTAGGAGGAAGAAGACAAGGAGTGACAACTGGCTATGAGTTTTCAGCATTTTCCAGCAAAAACATTAACAGACTGGGGAAAGTGCCAGTATGTATGGCAGTTCGTGTTGACTACCTAAATACAGAAATAATAATTATAATTCTAGTCATAATCTTTATGTGTATGCCACTTTCCAAATGAGAGTTACATTGCACTTTACAAGACAATAAATAGAAACAAGAAAAGCAAACTGTAAAAGGCATATAAGCAAAGCAAGACACATAAAAGAGCAACTAAAAAGGGAGGCTAAGGGCAATCAATAAAAAGCTCATTTCATAAAAGCAGGTCTATAAAAAGTGAATGTAGCACAAACACACAGACTGTTCCAAAGTCTAGAGGTAGTGCTTGCAATTATCTGCACTGATGAAGCTAAACCTCCAGATTATTTGAAAACACAACTTTTTTTTCTTGTTTGTTTGACATTAAATTAATAATTAGGATGTTATACAGTACGTTTACAGCATGTGTCTGTGTTTCTGTGACCCTGGACATGCCCAAACCCCCTAATTTGCCTGAAGCGGTGTGTTTCCATGATGTTTTTTGGGTGGATCTCTTGATGCTGTGGGCTCCACAAGTGGTGAGAAGGGTTTTGGCTTTCCAGCGCAGAGAAGTCATAACCAACATCAATGGCAGGAAACAGCGCGCAAAGGTAAAGTCAAGCTAAATGAGCAGCAGAACCTGTCTGACGCACGAGATGGACAGCTTGGCAACACAGTGGTGTGTCTGCGTGTGTGTGTGTGTGTGTGTGTGTGTGTGTGTGTGTGTGTGTGTGTGTGTGTGTGTGTGTGTGTAAGTAATGAGAAGGCCACAGGTGCGTATGCTCTAATCCCATCATTAAAAGCAGGTCTGGTACACATAGATGTATCTCCCACGCACACACACACACACACACACACACACACTGTTCTCACATGTGTATCAGATTCAATGACATATAGCCACTGTGGTGTGTGAGCTGGTGCTGCACTCGACCGGTCTGTGTTTCTCCCTATGTGAGTGTGTGTGAGTGTGTGTGTGATACGGGAGGATATTTAGAAGTCAAATGCAAATATCATAGTAAGGCTTTTTGTCTTTGGAGAGTGGACACCTGTGCAAACTGCTGTGTCACTCGATGTGTCACTGCGTGTGTGTGCTCAGCCGAGACAGCTGCCTGTGAGCTGACGTTGATTCGGCAACAATTTGATTTTTTTTTTTTTAATACACAAAGACTTCAAGGCAAATCTGGATGATATGAGCAACTTTTTGAGGTTGACTTCCACCACAGCTTTACTCTAAGTGTTCTGCCAGTGACTGACGATGCTATTTTTAAACATTTTAATCTCAAACATCCTTGAGTGGATAATCTCCAAAGGATCATAATTAGCTGTTGTTGTTTTTTTTCAGTAATTCGATTTTTGTGTCTAAAAGGATGCTGTTTTATCTTATTGAGATTCTAAACCAAAGCATTACATAAGTGCCTGACAAGCCACAAAGTAACATAACAATGTTCCATGGTACACAAAAGACACAAAAATACTTTGAATGCTCCCTCATTAGTACCTCTGTCCATGAGAAACACTAAACAAACTACCTGGGTCCTATAGTATTAATTGTGAATTGATAATTGTGTGCTTTTATTTGCTTTGAATAACTGAGGGATGAGTGGCAGCAGGACTAGAAAATTACAGGAAAATGTTTGAAGGATAATAAATCTGACTTTTAACATTAGAGTATCTTAACTGTTCCTGGTTGTAAACCTAACCCATCAGGTAGAGTAAGCCTTTAAAAACAAATTCATTATTCAAACTATCCCTGCAAACTATCCCTGCAGTATTTGACCCAGTTCATGAACATCTTCTGTACTGGCTATATTGTATTACAGTGGCCAATAGTGGGAAATGTTCACAACCAAAAGGGCATCAGACTGATGCACCATGTAATTGAATGGCTTTAAAGTACTCGTCCAGACAACTGGCTGCAGTGAAGATGACTTTGAAAGCTAGCCACTGCCCGCTGTCTCACAGATGCTACTATTTGACAAAGTATTTTCTGCCGCCATACGTCTAAAATGACAGAGGTGGAGAGATAAAAACCAGAAACCAGAGAGAAGTTCTCTCTGAATGGGCCTCTTTCTTCCTCTAAACTCCCTCTGCCTGAATGATATCTACTCTGACCTCTAGCGACCTCTGGCTTAGGGGGACAAGGCAGAAAAGAAAGAGAGAGAGTGGACAGCGGTGCACAAATAGAGAGGGGCAGTGTGTGTGTGTTTGACGGACAGAGAAAGAGAAAAGGGAAAAGGGAGAAAGAAAGAGCATGTGTGCGAGTGTCTGCTCTCCTTTTGCCCCCGGGGTAGGGCTCTGGTGGCTCTCCTTTTTCTAAATCAAGCAGGAAAGGGCGCCACCATGATCTTTGACAGCCATTAATGACCCTTTTACTACCTTGAACACGTTCCAGGGTGCTGCTCTGTCTTTCTTCTGTTCTGTCAGCGAGGCTTGCAGGGCCTGGTTCTCATGCCCTGGCTAGTGTACATGTTCCCTGAGGACCACCGTGTGATCACATCAGTCCAGAGCCCGCCCTCAGGTAAAGGAGGGGAAGAAGAGTGGAGCAGGTTTGTTTTAGAGTCGGACATGTGCAGGTAGACACTGACCAGCGCGCACACAGACCCTGTTCACACTGTCTCGGTGATCCAATCACAAGCAGACAGCGCTAAGTACAGGTGTGAACAGGTTCAATGTGTCACTCAAACCACATTTGGAGGTGGCCAGGGATGCACTGGGCCATGTGACATGTGTAGTGTGCATGCTAATGCATCAGCAGCAATGTGAAACAACCCCCTGGTTTCAAGCAAAGAACACGCTGTTGGCAGCGAAGGTCAAATTTGGATGATTTTTTTTTTTTTCACAGCAAGGTGACAGCATCTTTGTCAGGTAATCCAAGTAATAGAGAGGTTGGGTACAACTATTTTGTGAAAGGGCCAGGGATGTGGAATAGGATGGGTGGGAAGATGGGGCAGATAAAGACAGCGTGGAATATAGAAGTGAGCAGAAAGAATGGATTGGAGGGAGATGGAGTAAGGTACAGATGAATCAAAGAAAGACAGGACCGGGAAGAAGTCATTCTGATGGATCGGAGGTCGATCACAAATCCAATAAGAAGTGGCCACTGGAGACACATTTAACATGCAGGGTCTTAAATCCACAGACGCTCGTGTAAACTGGTACATAACTGCGGATGTGCACACAACACGCACACCAATGCACATTTCCGCAAGCCTCGGCGTGTGTTCTGGCTCGTTACCCCTGTGCCATGTGGTATCTGTTTGGATCTGCTTCACTTGGAAAGAAGGAACAAGTGAACAAGATAGAGAGATGAAGTGAAAGATTGATGACCACCATCTTCTTTGACCATGTATCATCTGGCCTCCTCCGTATTGCCAAAACACAGTGACTGCTGCTTCAGCCTGTTAAAATGTCACTGCTAATGATGCAGGTTACGCCACTAATGTAACTAATGTGTTCTTCCTAAAGGGTTTGGTATCCTGCCCAGGTCAGCCCAGTGCCTGTAAACACTAATTTCTGTTAAGTTAGTCAGATTGGCTGCGTTTCTACTTTGGAGCAATTCAGCATCCAATTTTAGGCTTAGCTTTAAGCAAAAAACTTCACAATTTGAAGCTGAAATCAATTTATGTTTTACCACTAGTTTGTAAGTGATTTCCTTTGCTGACAAATGCTAAGTACTAAACTGAAACAGCCTTTATGTCACAACGGTTACAGGGCGACTGCTGCCCAACTTTGACAGACAATACCTGAACTTTCTCAGCCAGATGCTGCACTGATCAAACGGGCTGATTATTAAGGAACAATCCCAGGAACTCCACCGCTTCTTGAACGTACCCATCCATGCATGAGCAGCCTCTGGAACAGTGCTTCACATAGAGGGAAAGAGAGGGGGAGACAGTGATAGAGAGAGAGTGGAGATCTCCTTTCTTAGCCAAGTAAACCCACAACCTGTTGGTGTTATTCCCACAGGTAATTCCACGCTCACTTGTGCATGGCCAAGCACACCATTGAGGGGAAATGCAGCAAATCTGCTCTGTTTCTCGGAGGTCTCTCCTTGCTCACTAGGTATCACTTTTGTCTGCTATTGTTTCATATAGAGAGGGGCAGAGTGCAGAATGAAATGATCCTGGACCAGGATATTTTAAAATGGTGTCAAATATCGGAAGTACTTCATGTGGATTTGACTTTAAGGTCATTTTCACACCTACTGTGTTTAGTGGTGCGTTTATCCTCTTGGTGTGGTTAATTTAGATCGGTGAGAATACCCTAACTGAATCCTGGTGTTCAAAAATTAGTCCCAAGTAAACTCTGGTGTGGCTCATTTGATGTGAGAAAGGTAACCTCAACGGTGTGAATACTGGGCTGAAAAAGGAACTGCCAAAAGCAAAAGGCCGAGAGAGGAGATCATACTTCCTTCTGCACTCACACAACTCATGGGAGTATCCTGACCTCATTGCCAACACCAGGAGAATACTGCTCGTCTTGAAAGAGGCCCACACCTCTTTCATTAACAAGGTGAGATCCTGTGACTGTAAAGAGGAAGAAAAGATCAAAATGTGATGTAAAACAAAAGTCCCGTTGTACAGGTTTTGAAAAAAAAGGTGTAATTACTATGATGTGTTCTGCAGCACTGTTGTGATAACTTATTTTATTCATCACTATTAACCAGATGTGGGGGTTGAGAGGTGGTCATACTGTATCATGCAGGTTGCTTGGTCAGATACTAATCTGAGCAGACAGCGCCTTAGTCACTGAAGCAAATTTACCGAAATTTAACGCAGCAAGCCAAGGCAGCTTTTGTTGGCTCAATAAATCACACTTGAAAGGCAAAACAAATGTATTCCCAGCAAGATCACCCTCAGAGAATTCGGCAGAAGTACCTAATAGTTATTAGCCTAATGCGCTAACAGAGTCTTCAGTGCTATCCCTTTCAATTTATCTGTTTTGTACAAGAGGTCTGGTCCTCAGGTGAGTCAGTCTCAAGTGGCTGTAAGTTGGATGGTTTACTCAGGGTGTTGACTCTCCTGGGAACTGAGGGATAGTATGTCAGCTGTTGCTTCCTGCTTTAGCCAGTAACAGGAACTGGCTGTGTTCCAATGTGTGTGAGTGTGTGTGTGTGTGTGTGTGTGTGTGTGTGTGTGTGTGCGGCTGTCAGACAGAAGACTGGGCAACAAGCCCAGGTGCAGCCGAGCCCAGGTGTTCCTCTATGAAGAACACAATGAGTGTGTGCAAACATGGAGGGACAGACAGGCAAATGGAGAGGGATTGGTATCAGAGAGCACACCTGTTGAGCACCTGCCCCATCGGCACACTGGTTATAGATGTGGCAGTTGTAAACACACACACTCCTACAAACACACACAAACACACGTAGGCAAATATCCAAATTTGCACATGCACATTTCTTTCAAATCCCAAATATTGCAGAGCCAACAGGCAATCAGAACCGTTTGTGATATCAACAAACAACCCTGCTGTGTCATTATGTCATACGTGATGATCACATATCAGATAACAGATTTCTGGAAACCTCCAAACTTCCAACTGTTCAAAACTTTTCCCGCACGTTCTCTCTGCCCTCTATCCCCTAAAAGTATATCATCTTTGTCTCCTCTCCCGCTGTGTCCCCCGGTCTCTGTCATTAAGCAGCGCATCAGGGATTAAGAAGGCGATGGGAGGATGTGATTCGCAGCTGAATCCACTAAGTCTGGTATTACCACACACCTCACAAAGCACGGGGGAGTTTCTAATCCACCACACAGCACAATCCTGCTAATGCATTCGTATCAGAGGCATGGAAAACCGAGGCGGGCCAAGAATTAAACGTGAAAATATCACTGCCCTGTGCACAGCTAATGTGGTCATGTTTGTTGTCTAATTGAGATCAATGAATTTATTTTGGCTGGTTGGTAAGCAGATCATTTGCAAGACAAAGAGCTGGATAAAAAAAAGAGCAAAAATATAAAGACACGTATGAGGTTAATGTTACAGTGAAGATAAAACATTACAGAAGATTAAAAGCCATGCAGAACAATGAAACATTTGTCATTTCACCCCACTGTTAGCTGAAACACGAGAGACGTTTGTATGTCACCATAACACAAAGAGAATCAGCTGGCACTGCTCTGAAGCGGCCTGCTCCAAAATGTCTGGTCCCAAAAAAGACCAAAAAAAATAACCATTAAGTTACTCCAACCAGCATAACCCAGGCTCTCTGAAGCTACACAATTGCACTGTGGGTCCAAAAGTCCAGTATTCACCTCATTATCTCCTAGATTCTCCTCACTTGTTCTGCACCGAGCCAACTGTCAGCAGATGCTGTCTTCAAACGCTGTTGGAAATATTATAATTATGGGTAGAGCTCACTTGAATAACCCAACAAAGTGGAAAACAGAAAGGCAAAAGTTGAATTTTACACGATCCTTAAGATGCCAAGATGCGACATCCTCAGTCTTTGTTCAATTTTTTTTGTGCATAACAGCTTTCAACCAATAAACTTCAGTGAATCATCAACTGAACATTTTGTCATAATATTAAACCATAATAAAGGATAATGTAGTTGTTCGATCACAACATCAGCATCACACAGAACAGCAGTGACCAACAATCATGTGCATATTGCAACATGTCAAAAATCCTCCTTGCTGGTTGCATAATAATCTCCACTGCATAATAGAGAAGTTGGAAAGTTTCGGGATATTGTCACAATTCAATAATGAGTCAGTGCAACTAAAAATGTATCAAGTCACCCGGTATGAAAGAGAAACTTTTGTCTGATAATGTCTCAGAACACCAGCAGTGTGTACATCAAAGCGCCTCACACTATAGAAAGCTATTTATTTTCACCATAAAACGACAGCAGAATTGGAGGAGCCGTCATAGAGATGTAGCAAAGCAGGGAAGCAATGAGAGTGGGAGGAAAAAGGGAAGGTGGCAAGAGAGCGAGAAAGGGAGGAGACATTATGTGTGAGACTAGCAGTACTTTGTGACATGCATCATCAGTCCTGTCTTCTCACTATATCTCCCTAATGGGAGCACAGCAGTGTATGTGTGTGTGTGTGTGATAGGGACCGATGAGCCTCCCTGTCAGAGACTTAAGAGAGGCTGTGTGTGTGTCTGTGTGTGTGTGTGTGTATGTGTGATAGAGATAGGGACTAAATGAGCTCCTGGCGGGACTGACCCTCCTCACTTCTCACCGGTCCGTCAGAGAGACTGAGCGCTCCAGTGGAGCATGGCCACAGGCACGGCGCTGAATACTGAGGACATAGACACACACAGACACACACACTCCAGAGAAAGGCAGACACACAAGGCTGTGGATGTTCATAAACACACAACCAAAATACTGCAGTGAACGCCTTCTACAAAAATACTGCAAGCTCACTCACTATGACTTAACCAAGAAAAAAAAAAAAGTAATATATTATACCATCATGCAAAAAAATACACCAAAGACAATGTGAGGTTATTTTCACATAACGTCATGGAATGGTTGGAAAATATGATAAATTACCTGTGTTTGTTTATGTCAAATGCAAATACCATGCAGCATGAACCAAGGCCAGGCCTAGCATGTGCTTGTGTGTGTGTGGTGCTGGATTTCTTTACAGGCGTTTGACCAGCAGTCATGATTATGATTCATGTCTTTGTAAACAGCCATATATGTATGAGAATGTGTCTCACTGTCTAATATCAGGGTGTGGGAAAGTACAGCAATGTTACATATTGTGTGTGTGGGTGTGCTGCTGTGCTGGTGTGTGCGTGTGTTTGTGTGTGAGTTGGAGCCTAAGTATAATTACTCTTGGTGACATACCTCACATGACTAATGAGTGGGATTTGGGCGCACGGCGGTTAGCCCATTTGTCACAGAATGGTAGGTAAGGCTTCACTGCCTTCATCTCCAATGAAATGCTGTTAAGGTCACGCTAAACGCTAATACAATGCTAGCGCTTGATTAATTTCCTGTGTTTGACGCGCTGCGAATAGAAGTCAATGGATCACCGTCAATTAGCACAGATGTGTGAAATGATGTGCACTGAGGTCATGACACGTTTTGTTGATGTTTTGGATGACTGTATGTGTTCGAAGCAAAGTTCAGTTGAAGGGAATCAATCTGCACACACAGTGCGCTCATATACAACCACTGGACTGGCAAAGAGCAGCAGCACACATAGACAGGCTCACGCGTCCAGTTTCAGCGCCATCAGGCATGTCACTGGGGCCAGTCCTGTACTTAGACCCTCACAGATGCACATGCATACAAACACATCCATCGTCTTATTGAGGGCTATAACATGCAAACCAGTGTAAAACTCAATAAAGTCAAAAGATTTTCACTGTGTTTATCGTGCATGGGTAATAAGGCGGCTGTGTTGCTCATAATTTAGAAATAACAAAGCAACAAATCAATCATATGCCATTTTTTTTCCCTCTTTAACAGCGAAGCATTATTATTCATTCATAAACATTCAGGAGGGATAAAGCCACTACATGACTTGCATTTAACAAGGAAGTCTGAACATCCATGTGCGGCATGGATTTGTTATGGCAACACAAAACAATCATTTCTATATAGCCTGTCAAGCTTTGCTGCCAATATTGTTGTCCAAATATAAAATTTACAGTATTTTACGTGCGTCAACACAGTGTTCACTCTGCAATGTAAAGGCTTTTGATCTGCTCAATAATATGAAAATGACCGCTGCTGGTTGTGCAAAGGATGACTGAATATAAAGGGATTAAATTGTTTAATAGTATTAATTGGGGGAAAAGGAAACGAATAGAAATGTATAGCGCATTTCATTGCTCATCGTAATTTTATCACAGTGCCGACACCAATAGCCAATATTTCAGTTCATAGTTAATGAAAGCTCGCACAATTATGTTCTATCAAGCGAAGCTCATGAAAACTGAGTGTCTCTGAATCTTCTATTTTTACATTTAACAACAATTAACTGATATTCATTGCAAAGAGATGCAGATGTGTTTTTTAAAGCAATTTAATGAGAGAAAACAGAACAATCAGTCAATAAAAAATGACAGTATCTGGTAACTGGATCATAACAGCGTGTGACAAAGTGTGGAGAAAAATGATTACATATCATTTAAAACAATTCATTAAAGCACCAGTCATTACACTGACTGAGGAAACTGTTAGCATCTTGTCTCGCTAAACATGACCCTGAATAAATAGGTTGTGCTGCTAGTTCATTTTCCCATTGTGCTGATGTCAGAGCCCTTATGGTTGTAATTGTGACCCTGCAGATAACAGGTTTCATGTATGAAGGTCTATTAGGCCAGGATATCTATTGTTACACATGTGAGTGACTCACAGTGGTGGAGGAGGGGTCTGAATGTAGCGTGGCCAGATAAAACGCTCTGGCTGAGGGTATGGAGCATGCTTATCATAATGGCTTCTTTGACAAGTACTCTTTTTTTCCTAGGGGGCTTGGAGGTCATGGGAGAAAATGGGGAAAAAAAAGGCAGAAACCATAAGCTCAAAATCTGTCTCAGATTTCCAGAGTCTTATGTCACTCATGAAACATTATCAGGCAGATACAAATCTTTTTTATCTCGAAAAAAGAAAGAGAGAAAAAAAGAAAAAAGACAAAAATATGTAAACAGAAAATGTCTGATTTCTAACTTATGCAAACTCCACTGGTTGAATGATTAAATCATGAAAAAAAAATCACATGGCTTTTTTACCAAATGGTCCAGAGTTGGCCTTACAGACCTAACACCCAAAAGAAAAAAGTATCTTTTTTACCCACAACACTGTATTAAATGCTTCATAGCAGTTGTATTGCTCTTGCTGCTTAGCGTTCAAGTGTGCTGTGAGCAAAACAGAGTGAAAAGTCAATTTGGAACAGAGTCTCATTATATTTGCCTGAAAAGCATCTACAATTTCAAACACAATGAGAACAAAGAGTAAGGACTAATATAAAAGCCGGTGGCACTGCGCCGCTTTGCTAACAAAGAAACTCGGGAATAGTGGAAGCACCGGGAGTCAAACAGCTCATGGAAGGTCAGCGTGCTTTTACTTTTCGATGCACCTCACTGGCCTAGCGCGCAAACAGCAAAGCGGTGAGATAAAATGGCATTGATAATCCTTCATGTTCCATTATATAGACACATCAAGCCCTTAAGGGGACAACAGCACATTCAGTTGACAAGGACGAAAAAGCATCAAGGTGTTCTTTATGGGAAAGATGTAGGCTTCCCTCTATTCAGGCATCACATCACATCTTTGTGCTTTCCATTGAAATGAAAGAGCCAGATCACATTTGTAATGCTAATCCTACCAATTGCAGATGTGTATCTCTGTTGTGCGTGTGTGACGGCTGGAACATGTTGTTCTATATTCTGCACACATGTTCAATCAGAACGAAGGGCTTTGTGGATTCTAATCTCACACTTTGTGATCTGCAGATATCAGGGAGGAGAGGTTTGTGCATGGGAATGCGGGGCTAGTGATTGTCTGGATCTGCCGAGAGGTTCAGCAGGAGATTTACATTTTTCTATTAGCGAAGACAACAGTGGGACGTGACTCCACAGAATATGATTATCAGAGCCCTCTCTTGACGAGTTTGGAAGACTTCAAAGAGGCCAGTTCTGTTTGCTGAATGTAACATTTTGTTGCAGGTTTTACCCAGGTGCCATCAACTTTCTCCAGCAAGAGAATTTCATCTCCATTCTCACAAAAACATTGTTACTCTTGTCAGACAAACAAGGCCATTTCCTTACAAATGCTGAACCATAGTGTAAACAAATTCAGTCTAATAATGATAACACTTACATCACACTGCCATAAGACTAACATTCAACAAATGAAAGGAATGATGATGTTCAATAAATCAATAAACACAAAAAATATAAATCTCAAAATGGCTTAAGACTTGGGTTGACTGATGCATCACGTCATTCCCGTGGACAAGCAGCTCATCATCATTGCGTCAGCAACAACAGTGTGTACCACTCTATTTATGGAAAAAAAATATATATAAAAGGTTTCCACAAAGTCCAGGTTTTAACAAGGCCTCTGTGTGTTTTGGGACTTCCCAGATGGCTCGACGTCCCCCTCTCATCTTCATCTACTGAGTTTCGAATAACAACGGTTGTTGTCATTTGTTGTCATGCTGTCCACCTATTAGTCCACATCCACGTCCAAGTTAATCTCGGTGCTCAGATTGAGGTAGAAGAAGGCGTAGACGCAGAGCACGAAGAACAGGATCGCTGCAACGACCAGGATGCCGTCCTGAAGAAAAGAAGACAGCTGCTTTCATGGATGTTCTTTTGGAAAGAGTCTTCGCTGTTTCCTAATCCTGTAACACCTCCGAGTTGATCTAAGTGATCTCTAATTTATTCACCTTGTGCTACTCATCTCAACAATGTACTGATTATGTCTTTCTCTGAACATGTGTGTGATGTACTATATTTGTACCTATAAGTGGTTCTGCTTTGTTGGACTGTTTGATCTGCTGTTCTATTTGCTGCACATACCTTACTGATGTATGTGTCTTGTTGCCATGTCCCTATTGTCTTCCTTTTGATCTAAACTCACTGCTTCTTATGAAAGCCCTTCACTGCTTTATCTTCAAGAATGTATCCATTACTAGCCTGTCTTTATTATCTTTTCTTGGTTAAATGTTAAAACAGTAATTTTAAGCTTTGTTTGTGTGATTAAAAGATAAATATAATCATATGTCAGGTGGAATATATATTATCCAGGTAAGTACACATTTCCATGTAAACTGTTAAAAGTGAACTCAGACCATTTTAAAACAAACCACATCTCCACAGTAGATGGTGTGACAAAACCAAACACTCTCAGCTGACTTGAGGAACTAGACTAGAGGTTAGTTATTTACTAAAGAAACACAAGTCAGGTGACTTTGGCAGCAAATATCTTGCAATATATTTGATCAACTATAATTGTATAAAATATATTTTGATGATTCAACATGTTAAGTCAGGTAAAAAAAAAAACAGTATTTATTATTTCCAGTATTATATTGGCGATGAAAAGCCTCCCACAGCTGTCAAGAGAAACTGGAAAGCCACGAGGCAGCTGCCAAGTCAGGGCATGGGAAGTGGACTAAAGTGAGCCAGAAAAGGACACGACCTCTCTCAGTTCATTTTTCTCTTGATATTCTTTTTGGTCGACTTTTACAGAACAAAGATGCCTGCAGTTTAGCGCAGTAAGCTGGGGTACTTTTTACACTGACGCTTCTGTTAAGAGAGATATTTCCCAATAAATCCTGCCACGTAATCAAGTTTATGTTTAAGATGTTACAGTTAAGGGAACTTTTTTTGATCTCTGAGGGGAAACTGGATCATTGCATATGTAGAGAACAGATGAATAGGCAGGCACTAAAAAGGAATTAAAGGATATGAAGGAAATGGCAATTTGATATAAAGAAAACTAAAAGCAATACTATAAAAATAATAAATTAAAGAGAGATGTGTATCCATAGAAGCAGTATGTTATAGTACAGATGTTGACATTTCAAAATCATAACCAGACAAGCACAAGTTGGTGATTTGGGGGTTGGTTGTCTTGAATTTAAAATACCTTTTGGTTCAGATTGTACCTTTAATGTGAACTATGTGTTTGTCCCAGTCTCATAGGATATTTATTTTGTGTTTAATCTATAATTGTGCATAGTTTCCAGCACAGGCTGGTTTGGTTCAGTTCACCCCATTGTCCCACATAAGTGAAAACTGTGGTGCAGCATGAAACATTTTTTGTTTCATTTTAGCTTTTCAATTGATGCAAACAGTCTAAGTAGGTGCATGCTGTGGGGTAAAATATTAACAATGTTTGAGTACAAATAAATCCATAATTTAAAATATAAAATAATAATAATAATGAAAACCCCACCCAAACAGTGAGTGACTACAGTATTACAATCAACTGACCACCCCGATCCTATCTCCAAAAACAAAAACAATCTCCACAGCTTCCCTGCTATTTCTGCTGAGAAGTTAAACTTTCTTCCACAAAATGGCCTAATTTTTTAGATTTTTCCATTGGTTAATTGTCAAACAAATTGGAGGCTTTCCAGAGGAGTGGCATTCAACTTGAAATGGGAATTTGGAGCACTCGTTCATTACGTGGCGCTCAAACGATTACAATCTTCATCAGCTGGAGTTTCATTAGGCCCACTCAGAGTATTGAACAATGCCAGTTATTCTTTATCAAGAGAACTCATTAGCAGCAAACTTTCTAATCAACACTGGAGAGCTTGGAGGGCTTTAAAGGAGCGCAGAGTACATTCAGATTGGAGATTATTCAAAAAAGGAAATATTTGATTTGAACATGTAAATCAGTTTCATATGCAAACTGGGCCACAACAGCAGTGCCACATCAATTGAATTCACAATATGTAATTCTAATCCTGCAGAAAGAGAAGCAATGTTAATCCTTGACATATGATGCAGATTTCCACAGACATTTACACAATATCATGTTTGCTCTATAGGGTAATACATACATATCTATAAAGACTGCATTTCTGGATTTCCTTTGAACTAAAATGTCGAATGTTTCATTAAAATGTCTTTTTATTGTCATCACTGGGTGTAGAAAACATTATGAAAGTGTGAGAGTGAATGCGAGAATCTGAAATTGTTTCTATGCAGAGAGAGGCTTGT
>OMLB01025620.1:6233-18255 GCA_900302555.1 Myripristis jacobus
CTACGTCCTTGTCCTCCGCCCGGAAGTGAGGGGTGGGAAGAGGAACAGGAGATGTAATTCTCTTCAAGCCCCGCACTTTGGGTAAAATCTTAGTTTTCAGGTGCTGGAAAAAAAAAGAAAGAAAGAAAGAAAAAAAAAAAACAGAGGCCTACAAATTAACATCCACCGCCACTTGTGTCCAGTGATGTTTTAAAATCCCTCATCAAGCCAAATTTGAAACTGTAAGACATTTATTGTGCAAATGGGCTATACAAAATGCAATATTTTTTCTAGGATGCCAAAGGCATGACTTAATTGAATTACATGAATTCTCTACAGCCTTTCCCTAAACACAGATATTAGCAGCTTATGCCTAACCTTAACCTTAATCAGTAAGCCAAAACTGACACTCAAAAGTTAATTTAAGTTAAATTTGCCAAAGTCAGCAAGTAAATTTCAGAATTGCTTTTAATCACTGGTAAACATTTTGTGGTCTCCTGTATCTATTATACAAATTAGGATGAGTGGATTTTAAATATTATGCATATAAACCCCCACCAGAGAATATGTAGTGGAGGATAGGAGGAAGAACGTCATCTTTGACAGCGAGGCAATTTTTTCCCCTAGTATGGTGAAGTCATTTGAGTGGTCATCTTGTTGGTAAAGGACAGGGTTATCTATAAATTGATTATGGCTAAGATTAGCTGTAGAGAAAGAATTTAAGTCAACTAGATCATGACTTGGCTATCCTAGGGAAAAACATTGCGTACAGGAGGTTTAAAGTGCAACATGGGGTTAATACTGACAGGGGGTTTCCTTGCAGACTTGCTCTGTCTGCCAGTCACTTCCATATACTCTGTTTCCATTGTTGCTCCTGGGACCAGTCTTGTATTACATCTATCAAATTACCAAGCTTTATGATTTATGTACCAGGAACACCCCCACTTCACTTAAAAGGGTTCTTAATGCAATATAAATTGATGAGGGCTTGCCAGTAACGCATTTCACCGCGTGAGAAGACATGGAAATGGAAAATGCTTTCATAGTGTAAGACATCCTTGTGCCAGTCATTGTCTCAGTTATGTAATAATGACATTATTCATGATCTGTAGGCCCAGCAGCGGATCTGTGCCTTGCCAATCACAATGTAGGACGTCGCAAAAACAACAGTCTGAGAAAAAAAATGACATTTTATTGAATCTGCAGAAATCAGAAGTACAATTCGAAGTGCTGAAACAGGGCAACAAGAAATGATACCAGGTCCTTAAGTTCGACTGTATTCTGATTTTTGATACATGAGTATGTCAAGATGTATATGGCATCTTTATTTTTTTCCGTTTAAAAAAATAACAAAATGATATCAAAACAAAACAATTTAAGATGGAATGCACAAAAACCGATCCTCTGAATGCTAATTCTGTGATTGTGGATTACATGATTTCACTCAGCAAAGTCTATATAACCAGTATCATAGAAGCAGGGCATGGTTCATCGGAAGTGTAGGAGCCTAAGATGAAGGCCGAAAGTAAAAAGGGATCTGAGCAGTAGGGTGGACAGGATACTAGACAGAAGCTGAGTGGGTTATGATATGCAGGAGATGTAGGTGCAGGAGATGAGCGATGCCAGAGCAGAAGAGCGTATTTGGCGCAAAGAGGTTTAAACTCCTGTCTAATATCAAGGTCAGACTACAACTTGCCCTGTCTCACAGGCTGGGAGATCGAGTAGGTCGCATCGCGGTCCTCTGCACCCCGCAGCGCCACACACACACTTACACCATCACATGTTCATTTTTGACTTTGCCTTGCCACAGTGGTATACAATCCACCCTGAGCCACACTGAACACAATACTGGCTGTCTTTGGCCACCGTTTCCCGTTCCCACAAGAACACCACCGACAGGCACTCTCACACAAACTGGCTAAATGTTCTCCTCCGGAAAAGAGAGCCGATGTGATCCACAGAGAAGCTCTGATTAAAAAAAAAAAAAGGCCAATTGGAAGAAACAACAACTTAAGCCAGGAACAACACTCGAGTCACTTCAAGCCAAACCACCCACTCTTCAATCCACCCAGGAGAAACAAAATTGTGAAACGCTAGAACAGCTTTCCAGACCAGCATCTATGTTTTTAGCAAATAAACTTGTACTTTTGTCAGGTAGAGGTTAATGCAAAAATACTGGTATGTTCAATCCTTTTTTTTTTTTGTCTGGAAAACCCATCACTTAGCCAGTTTGAGGTGTGTTGTTTTTCATCTGATCATCAGCGATCATCAGCACTGTCACAATCAATCACATTAGAAAGCTGTGAAAATTTTAATGTCTGTCCAACAGCAATGTATACCACAACCATACTGTATTTTCAATTTGTATTGAATTTGTAATTACAAAAAAAAAAAAAAAAAATCACATTATTTCCCCCTCATCCACATTCACAAAAATATGAACCATAAGACAACTTTTATCTGCAGGCAAGCCACTTTCCACAGCACCATGACCTGTAAAAACATTTCCCCTAACTTATCTTTATGGTAGATATACAATTGTACAATGTCATCTAGCTACATAGTGAGACTTTTTTTTTTTTATTAAGCTGAAATTTTTTTGACACCCTTCAGCCCCCCTCCCCCAAAGATAAACCTCCCTGACCCCTCTTGTCTGTGACAGTCACAGTGCATCACAGGAGAGAATGAAACGGCAAGAAAAGGAAAAGAGAGGTATGAGCAGCAGCCAATGAAGAGATTTTTTTTTTTTTTTAAACAACACTCAGAAATGGTCAAATGTAATTTCCTAAGCTTGATATGGATGTTACAAAGCTACAGTACAGTATACTGTGTGAAGTAAGGATACAGTGTGAATGTCGCGCTGCATGCCATCACGGTAACCGGGCAGCAACTCAACTGATTTATAAACCAACCTTATTTATTCATTAGCATGGGAAACTGTCACCAGTCCAGCAATGATAAATTCTGTCTGTGGTCGATATGTTTTGTCTGCTATCCACTTCGGCAGTCTACCAACTATTGTTTGGAGGGCCTGAAAAACCAAATTCACTGCTAAAATATTAAAACGGGTTGACGATATTCTGATTTACCAACCGCGTGAACGGCTGACAGCAAAAGAAAAAAGCATTCCTGCCAAAGGGGGACAAATGCTGATCATGTTGCAGGTGATAGCGCTGACCTCACGGTTGCGTTATTCCATGACCAAAGCACACACACTGGCACTTTCTGGATTATTTATGGGTGTCATTCCATAACATTGGTCTCTTTTAGAGCCTCAAGGACGAGAGACAGCCAGCGTAACAGATACTCGGGTCACGAATCGTCTCGATTGAGCAGGCGTTCAGCTGATTTTTTTTTTTTTTTTTTCTGTCTACAGGTAGCCAACGCTGTTGTGACCTGAAACGGCAGGTGGATTTTTCTTTACCCCCCACACAACAGATCTAGCTCTGTGATTGCGCATGTCTAGATGAACTAGTCTGCCTTGGTTCATAAATCGAGTTGCTGGTTTATTAATTTTACACATTGACATTTGTTTGAAAATAAGCCTCTTACAACAGCAAGAAAAGCAAAGGAGAAAACAGCATGAGAGAAATGACAACAACGTTAACCACAGCCAGGGTTCCTGACCTTAAGATACACAGTTCAACAATTTCACTCACATCTCATGGAAAAACAAAATGGAATGTTCAGTCACAAAACCAATGAAATGACGTTAAAATAATAAAATAAAAAAAAAGATTCACAATACAGAGTTGTGCTTGACCTTCTCTTTTATAGATGGGTCTACTCTAATGGTCATGTTATAGCAATAGGGAGAGACTTGACCTGTTCCCATCTCCTTTCTCCTCACAATCGCCGTCAACTTTACGATCCGCTCGAGACTGAAGGCATTCAGGTGTATAAATTCACACCAGCTGAGGTGATGTAGTGAGTGTGACCATAAGAGATGGGTTAGAGGCCATTGGCTGATCATGTCCCCTAACTTGTCCCTGATGCCTCCTGTATTTGACACGCCTGCAGAGGGCAACGTCAGGAGGTGCACTTCAGTTAAGTTAAGATTCCAGTTTCATGACAATACCCACAATGCAGTGCTAAACACGTGGGGCATCTCTATCAACAGAGAACTGCGTGTGTGTCGATATATAAATATATAAAACCTCTGTTAAGACTCATAACTGGCTGACTGATGCAACAGCAGTGGGGTATTGAGGATAAAGGAATGTATGCAAGTCAAAATATTCAAGCTTAGTTCGGACTGATCCAATACAGAGAGATTCTACACTTTGTTTCCAGTCTGGCCGAGATCGCGCTGCACGAATATGACAGCAAAAAACAAACAGGCCTCTGAAAATGCCACGCCCATAGTCCAAACTTGTTTTCTCTGCAGCATGACTGCAGTTGTCTGCTACCATGGCAACTGTGTGTTGACTGACTAGTGGCAAAAAAGCCTTTAAAGTTTCCTTTTTTTTTTTTTTTTTTGCAATATGTTTTGTTAGGATTTCAAGTGCTATAGCAAAGATGAAGCGGCGTGGCACGGCATAACCCCTTGACATACTGCAATGAATTGTGTTTTTATCTTTTTCATTAAAGACTTTCAATTTCCACTTGTGACAGCACCAGAGGAGTGGAGCTAGGATTGGGAACAGAGCGACAGAAAGGAGGATGTTAGACATCCAAACAGAGACGGACAAGGCATCAGCACAGACAGACAGGAAAGCAGGCAGACAGACGGAGGAGGACAGACAGACAGAGGGTGTCTGTGGTGGGAGAGCTGAACAGTGAGAGCAGATCAGGGATGCAGAAGGGGCATTTGGGGTCTCACAGGACAGATTAGAGAACAAGAGTAAAATCAAGAGAAAGCGGCATTAAGATGAGATGGCACTGGGCTTTTCGTTTTCCTTCTTTCCCTCCACATTTATTCCTCCCTCTCTCTCTTTCTATCCCTCTCTCAGATGGCCTCCACATAGTTGGCGGGCAGCATGCCCTGCTGGCCGGTGCGCTCCACGCGGCCGTACATCCAGCCCTCGTCGATCTGCTGCACGTCTACGATCACGTCCCCGTCCACGAAGGACACCTCGTCCTCATCGGCGGCAGAGTAGTCATACACTGCCCTGTACCGCTTCTGCAGACACACAGACAAAAACAAGAAGTGATTGTCCATTAGTTCCTGTATCTTCCTGTAAAAACAAAAACATAGCGTCTCCTGGTTGCTGCTTTCACTCGTTTCCATGAAACTGAGCAAATTTTATTCCAACTTTTACATGATGTAAAGCAGGTGAAAAAAAACAAAACACACAAAAACAAAAGATTTAATTGTGATTACCAGTATTTTAAGTAGCTAGGGGTTTAAAGTAAGAAATGGACACAAAAATAGGACAAGGGTAAGGCTAAGCTCATAAGGTTCAGTGTGTTTGGAGCTAGGCAATCTCAGGTAGTTGTGCTGCACCTTAGAAGCTGACTTATAAAACCTATTATTGCATGCATATCTGGCTTTGAAGCCCTTGTTATTTACACTAAGGATATCAAATAAATCTGTTTTTGAGCATTATACAGTTTCCCACCTGTTCTACTGCAGGTGCTCTAACCCACGGGGCCCCCTCTTTTTCCCAACTGTCCTTTTGTGCGGATGCAAACTTTACAACATTGTGAATATAAAATGGAAATGAGATGTGTTTCCATCAGCTAGTTTGGAGTGAATGTGTTTTTGAAGAACTGCTAGTTCCTCAAAATGCTAGTTCTTGTTCAATTTGATATTGGTTTTTCATTCAGTTTATGACGCTTTGCCAACTCATGTCCACGCCACCATCACAACCACCACCACACTGTTTCTAGAGGGTTGTGGTTGGCAAAAAAAGAACAAAATACTACTAATAATAATAATGAACAACTTACATGAATTCTTGCTGTTTACACTGAGTTTTTTTAAATGCAATACATCATAATGCACATCAAAATGCTGACACAGTGGACCTACCCCGGCACTGGGAGGAGGGGCGGCCGCCGCCGGACGTACGGGCTCGGCAGCAGGCTCATAGTGGTAGTTCTGCGAGGCCGCAGGGGGCTGGTACGCTGCTGAGAAAACAAGCCAACAGTCAGAAAGAGAAGGGGAAGGCAAATTAATGACCTGCAGAGACATGGAAATATATTTTCTGTGGCTATTGTCTGAGAGACTAGACTGCCTGTGATCTACTCTGAAATTCAAAGCAGCGATCTACCTTTTGGCGAGGGAGAGTGAAAGCTGATTTTAGAATAACAGCACTGCATATTAATGACAGGTGTAAAGGAGGTGACAGCGTCCAAACATAACCCCTGTCTGTCCTGTTCCCTTCCTTGTGCTCCTTCCCGCCATCTCTACCTGGGCGTCATCACCTCAGTCAACCCTAGGGCTCTGTGTGCCAGGAATTCAAAAACACAACAAGCCAAGACATGCCTCTTTTCTTTTCCCTCTTACACAGCCTCCTAAACAATGCCTTTGTGAAAAGGTGTTAGCTGACTAAGTAACATAAAAACAGCAGCAGGTCATGCAAACACTCAGCGGTACGTTTTCGGTTTCAGTTTGAATACCTATGCAGTAACCTTCACTAGATTATTAGCAGGCCCAAGGAGCCTGCTAATACAGATGTACAGATGATTACTATCTTATGATTGCTCTGATTATTAGGGGGCAAGCACCAAAATGTGCATTACCAACCTAATGTAATTGCTTTGTTTAGATTTTTCTACCACATTGAGCTCACCTGCTGCATAAAGTTTGGTAATGGCTGAATAAAGCAGGCGTGTCTTCTTACTACAATTCTTGTTTTTCAGATTTCACTCTCCAAACTTCAAAAAAATCATCATTATTACAATAACACCGTAAGTTCTATAGAGCTGATTTTTTTTCCAGCGCATCCACTTAAGTGTATGAAAAGTTTGCCTCAATGCAACCTACTGTGATCTCAGAGGACCATCGCTCTTTATTGTTGAAAATCTGCAAAATCAACTAACATCTACATGCCTCCAGACATTCAGTTCAGATGAACTACCATCTGATGATGGCCCTGGAGAACAGATGGGCTGAAACATCATGTGCTTTTAATATATAGCATATAATAAAAAAAAAGAAGTTCTATTCATCTACTATGAGTATGACTTTATGTTGTTTGAATGTTGTCATTTACTTTCAGGTTTAAGTTCATGACTCTGAAATCCGCTGTGGAGAAACAGTAATTGAACATGGAGTGAATGCAGAATGGGGACTGCAGTGAACAAGTTAAAACCCAAGTCCCTGACTGGGGCAACTAGGCAACGTCTCGCTTGGAGAGCTCACAGAGCAAGCAGCAAAAACGGAGCCAAGAACAGAAAAAGGCGAGAAGCTCAAACACAACGTGAGACACAAATCTAGGGGGAAACAAAACAGAGACCACAGCAGCATTTGAGATTCTCAGCTGTGTCTGCGTATAAACTTTACAATATTTTTATGAATTACCGACCACATTTGATTGTAAACTGAAACAAAAATGTTCTCAGTTAGAATACTTATTTAGATAAACAAACTTGTGATACACTGGTTAAAGTAAAATCAACATGATCATACCTAAATAAACCAATATCTAGCCCTAAGAAGGCTTCAGAGCAATCAGTATCAAGTGCAGCAACCCTGACCACTGATGTGTCTTGGCATGCTCAATCAATACCATATCAATACCTCATTAAGTTAAAAGCAAGTGCGAAAGTGGTTTAATTTAACAAAACACATGGAGTGACTGGGGAATTATGAGTCATTTTCTTGAGTTTTCAAAAGTTAGGAATCACATTTGTCTTCTGTCCGTGAAACAATTCCTTCCTCTACTCATTAGTCTAGTATGCTGTGTTACCAGCTAGTACTGACTGCACCCAGTGGTAAATATACAGGAAACAGAAGAAGTGGAAGGCATGTGTGTGTTAGACAGGTGATACCTGAAGTAGGGTTGCATGGCTGATGGGGTGGGGCTTCTCCTCCCATCCTGCTCTTCTCAAACTCCTCATGGTACTTAATCTGAAAAGACAAACACAAAAATGACATTTTGTAAAAAAAAAAAATAGAGAAGTTCAAGCACATAGCTGCAAGCTACATGGTTTAAATTTAGAAGAGCCCAGCTGACTCTTCAGGAAGCCATCACAATATGTAGTTCATCTTATATCCACCAGGTGGCTCCCACTTGCTCTCCAGCACCCATGTCTTTGTGGTGATAGGTGGGGCGCGCTGTGAGCAGCAATGCTTCTGGAAGCCAGCTTGACGCTGAGAGGAAATGACATCTCGGCCGGAAGTAGTGTGAGCTCAGAGTTGCATAGCAACCCTTGCTGACACATCAGGAGGTGCAGGTGAAGTGAAAAATGGGAAGGAACTAAAGCTGCTTTAGTGCTTGAGGTGAGAATGAGCCAGCTAAAATCAAGAGGAAGCACTAAAAGGGGGTGAAACATATGACTAAGCATGTGTATGACCAAAATCTAACTTTGGTCATTTTATTTAATTGTTGCAACAGAACAAACAAACCCCAAAGCTACAGATTCAGGTGCAAGGAATTTGTGATCTGCCTCTTGTCAGACAGACAAAAGCAGCATTCACATAGCTGCAAGCTACATGGACCACACAGATGAACCTGAAACTGAGAGTATGCTCTGTGACTGCACTAAACAACCCCACCCTTATGTCCAGGCTGATAACAGACTGACTCACACTGCTTTGGTCAAGATTTACAGCCCTGATTCTGTCTTAGCTCAAAGAGACCACTGTGCCGGCGGTGGAAGTGAGGAGTGTATTCACAGACTGCATGGGATGACCAAGT
Source organism: Myripristis jacobus (assembly GCA_900302555.1). Taxonomy (NCBI): domain Eukaryota; kingdom Metazoa; phylum Chordata; class Actinopteri; order Holocentriformes; family Holocentridae; genus Myripristis; species Myripristis jacobus. The sequence continues at coordinate 15,020 of OMLB01025620.1, forward strand.
GTTGAGTGTGTGTGCGAGGACAGTGAAGGCAGTGACTGTGAGGAGACAGAGGCTATTTTGATGTGCAATATGTTTAAGTGAGAGTGTGTGAGGGAGATTATTTTTGTTTGTTTCAAGGAGCAGGTTGAACAGATGGAGTGTATATGTGTGTGTGTGTGTGTGTGTGTGTATTCAGAAGAGGTTCCCAGCCTGCTGCTGGACGCAATCTAAACCTCCTGCTGCTTCTCAATCTTTGCTGCATGACAAGAGGAAAGCAAAAGCAAATGGGAGAGGCTGAGGCAAGGGTGAGGAATCTGTTAGAGTCATGAGAGAGAGAGAGAGCGAGAGAGAGAGAGAGAGAGAGAGAGAGAGCACAATAATGAGGATGACAGGCAGGGATGCCGACAAGTCTAGACTGATAGAAGCGAATGTGAAAGGGCTTCACATTGCTGACATTCTGGGAGGAGAGCTGAGTAAACTGGTGTGTTTCTCAGTCAGAGCGTCCACACGAGACAGAGAGAGGGAGACAGTGCGAGCGAACAAAGACAGAAAGCGATGTAGTGGTCATCTGGAGAGGTGCCCCTGGGCCTGGCTGCAAACAATACACACCACAATTGCGAACAGATGTAATGTTTGCCTTGAGAAAAAAAAAAAAAAGAAAAAAAAAAACACTATGATGCGCCCATCTTGCCAAACTCTTGATATTTTGATATGGCTTGTGTGTGTACTTGCATAAATGTGTGTGATACATGTGCGTGGTTCGGCGTCTTGCACATTTTTTTTTGATCTCAGACACGCGAATCTTTCATCAAGTGAAAGCAGTAATTACCCATGGCCCTCCACAATAATTATGCCATTAGAGAAGCCAGTGCAGAACAAGTCTTGTGCTCTGACGCAGGTTTGGTGTGGTGTGGTGTGCGTGTGTGCTTCAGAGGACCAAAGGCCTTTATAGCTGACTTAAGCAGTCGAGGGGGGGCAAGTTAAACACCACATGCATTTCTAAATTGCTATTCTGTATTTACAGAGAAATGGCAAATCAATAAGTTGAGCTGAGGGACGGAGGGGAGTGGAGGGGAATGCTCAGAGTGGAAAGCGATTTGAGAAGAATACCATTACTATAAATGAGGAGCTGTGTGGGCAGGAGAGGGACTTTGCTAAGGCATGACATTTACTGATGTCAGTGACTAAGTGAGAGGATGACTGAAGTATTAAAAAAAAAAAAAAAAAGAACAGTAGGTGGGGGTTGGGGGTTCCTGTTTTGATGATTTTTTATTGCTGATACTTACGTTGCTGATATTATCCTGTGTTTTCTTGATTCTCTGCATCTCTGGTGTGTCTGCGACCACGCTGAAACCTTTCCCTTTATTCTTTTCAAACTCCTCCTTGTACAGGACCTGCAGAGGACATAATCGCAGAAGGTCAGAAAAAACACATAATCCCACACAGAGGAAAGTTTTTTTTTCTTCTTTTTTTTCCTTTACACGTTAAGGAATGAAAGTTATTCAAAATATGTGAGGTTCCTGCATGGCACATTCCTGCTAAAACACATTATATAGTCAGATGAACACTTTAAATGTGTTCAACTGCGTGAGTCACAGAAAATTCCAGGAAGTGCTGCACAAATGATCATTTAGAGACGCTCTGAAGAGGATTTTTTTTTTTTTCAACCAATCCAGATAACTGGTTTCAAAGAAAATGGTGATGTGTAGTATGTCTGATAATTTTCCACCTACATGAAACTGATGTGTGAATGCTTAAGTGTGACCATAAGGAAAGAAGATATGTTGAAGAATGTAATGTTTATCCACCAAAGGTGCAGCGATAATATCTGTAATACTGCAGCTGCGCCCGAATAGTCCTTATCGGATCAGCAAATGAAGCTGTCCCGATGCAGATAGGCATAATGAGCTGTGCTTTAGTGCAAAAAAAAAAAAAAGAAAAAACTTTCCAGCAGGAGGAGAAATGTCTGCAGTGGGGCATTTCTTTGATCTCAGTAAAGCAAAGTGGCAGCTGTGCCAGGCTAAGGTGTCTGACAATGCTTCGGGTGGAGGAGAGGCAAAAAAGCTCCCTCAAGCCAGAGACATAACCATATTAGACATTAAAAGCATGTGTCAGAAACATTTGCAAAAAAAAAAAATTACATTTAAATTAAGTAATGGTGGTATGAATATAGAGAGACGACAAGATTTTTAAAACTTAAAAACAACACAAATTCTCACACATTAAGCTATAAAGTCAGCCTGAAATATATTCACTCCTCTGCTTTGTATGACTCCCAGACATGTTCATCAATATGTGCTTTACTCTGAAAGTTTGAATTACATCTGTTTAATTTGATGCAGACTTGCTAATCCATGCTAATTTTATTCAGGTCAAATTGCTGTAATTGCTTTTTTTCCCTTTTTTTTTTAAATGAGCCAATATTAGGCAGCATCAATCAATGTTAACTGAGTGGTGCTCAGATTGGTACTCGGCCAGACTATATAATAAAGTTCTTGGTACTTCTCACCAGTTGTGGTGTTGGTGAACTAGTAGAAGATGAGACCTTATACAAAACACTCACAGGATGTCAAAATCATTCCACAAATTCAGACTGTAAGACACCAGAAAGCCCAACCGCATGTTTACACTAATCCACTGCTGTTGAATCAGAACATCGCTATAATCAACAGGATATGCTTGACATCTCCTTATTTTCTGCTTAACATACGCACTCCATAAGCCACAAAGTTCTTGCAAGCCTAAGTTTGACTTAATCCAACATACTGTATATGCTCTGTCTGGTTATGTGTGTGTGTGTGTGTGTGCGCGTGCACAAGTGCAGAGTAATTTTTTTTTCCCCTCTGTGGTGACATTTACTTCCTGTTTGCTGGGGAGTGACGGCCTTACATACAGGATGTGCTGGCAGCCTTATAAGGTCAGGTTGAGAGGAGGTGCATGACAAGCACAGTCTGTGTGGTTGCGTGTGTGTGAGTGTGTGTGTGTGTGTGTGTCTTTGCTACCCCACCCTGACCCTTAGAGCAGGAGAGGAAGTGGCCAGCCCATGCAGCGTCAGATGAGTTATCAACAATCACAATGCACAGAACTTTTCTTCAACACTGACTCGCCTGATGCTGGGACGTTGGGAGTGTTAAAATCCACCGACGTTGCAAAGTCAAATTCAAAGAGGAACAATAAAACAGACGCATTCAGAAAGAGAAACCAAAATCGCCTGTTGGTCACACATTCAGGAACTGAGGGGGGGGGGGAAATCCTCT
>OMLB01025625.1:10342-25260 GCA_900302555.1 Myripristis jacobus
GGATATATATATGTGTGTGTGTGTGTGTGTGTGTGTGTGTGTGTGTGTGTGTGTGTGCGTGTGCTTGCCCTTGCCGTTCAGTGTGTCACTTTCTTTCTGAACTGTGTTCTACATTCATGTACTATATGTTTGTTTGATGAGCAAAGAGCAAATGGAGTTTTACCATAACAACAACAACAATGTGCAATTACCCAAGCACTTCCATCCTCTCTAATTTAATAAGTTTATTAGTTTGTGTTCAGCCTGTCAGGTCATCTTGTTTATGATGACCTGACTCCGTTTAATGCACAGCAAAGCCAAACAGACCTTGCAGTCAGTGTGTTACCAGTAAATAGCCGATGTGTAGCCGTGTGTTGTCATCCTCAATGCTGTTATCATTTTTACTGTATTGGGCAGAGATTGAGGGCCAGCAGTGATCAGGCCTCCATGACAGTGGGCTGTTGATTTTTGTCACCTGACCATTGCAATACATAAGGGCTTAAATACTTAAATACTGGTTGTGCATTGTTTAAATGAAGGTTGTTAAAGTTATTTATTTATTTGATCTTTTTTGAAAGTTTGACTCGATCATAATGTGCTTATCTTGGCTTCTGGGTACACATTCCTTCTCTGTATTATTCGCATAATTTATTTTGGTATTTCACTCCATCTCTCTATATGAATGCAAATATATTTACATTTATAATGCACATGTGATTACTTGAATAGATGTAGTTGTGTTATGCAGCATCAACACAATATTTCAGTTACTTGATTTTGTTATGAAAGCAAATGGGGGAAAAAAAGAAAAAACAATAAAAAGTTTGTCACAAAAAAAAAAATACATGATGTGCATTGTTTTTGGAAATATGACTCGTGATATACAGTCTCTTTTTGCTGTGGTCTAGCGTTAAAAAAGCAAACAAAAATAGCAGTAAATCATGATATTGAATCTCAATACTAGAAGAATATCACCACAAAATCACCACACAAGGATTATGATAGTATCGAATTGGGAGATAAGTGTCGTCCCAGCACTAGTGTGTGTGTGTGTCTCTGTAATTGTTCAGGCCTATCTGCCCCTGTGTCACAGTTAAAGCAGTGTGGGTAGAGGTGAATCTCTGATTTAAGAGTGACGCTGTTCTCTGTGGTGGTTAGGACACATATCACTGTACCTCCTCCACAGGGGTTGTAGCTCTCCACAGGAGTTGCCTAGACTTCATATCGAGGACTGATTCAGTACAATGGCTATTAAGTAGCTCCTTGGGGGAGGACGCTTATAGAACAGGATTTCGAAAAACAACACCCTTTTTTTTGAAGCACAGGTAACATAAAAACACTTCTTCAGTGTAAATGAAGATTCAGGATTGTAGTGATAGGCTGCTATAGACAAAAAGGTGAACAGTCAATATCCCAGGGCCATTATACGGCTTAGTAGGTAATGTAGTAATGACTTTAAATAGTGTATGAGAAGATTGTTTTGAAACCTGTATTTATCCAAGGAAGGGTTTTGCTGACTGCATGCTTTTCAGCGCTACCCTGCTTCACATTCATAATCACACCTGGGAGTTACCCAGTACAACTTTAACAACAGAACGGTCCCATATCGGTCAGACCTCTGCACTGAGGTCTTTCCCCAGTGTAAACACTTGTGTTGCGTGGAAGATGAACTTCAAAATAATGTGCTTAATCACTGCCTGTTGCAGTGGTAACACAGGTGATTTGGGACAGCTATTGCAGGTACATGATGAAGAGCTTTAACAGTTACTGACCATACTAGCTTTTGCTATTGACCGGTGTATTTAAGCAGGGACATAGAGATATTGTGAAAAATCAGTGTAGTGCTCCTTTGGGTGACTTGCACAATGGCATGTATTTCTCCAAACAGATTTTTACAATTGGTCTGGTAATTTGAAGCTGTAACTTTTCAGGTGCACGCCTGATTCTCTAACCTTTAGATTATGGCTGGCCATGCCATCGCCTAATAAATATAAAAATCTCTCCCTTACTCTGCATCAATGCAATGACCAGACAAAACTATAAGGAACTAACTTACACTTGTCTTTTCAGTGTGACTTTTAGGATCAACTGCACCAGAATGGAGCTCTGCATAAGTGTGTGTAGACTTGACACTTCAGTGCCCCCTGCCTGATTGGATAGTGATCGGATATATTCCCGCATGGATATATTTCACTAAATGTATTTAATGTGCTTTCCACACCTCACTGACATCCAAACTCAATCTGTGCCAGGACACCTTGGCATGTGCTCTGGCACCAGACAATGACCAATATGGCATTTTTGATACAGATACTGACTTTAGATTGGAAATATAGAACCAATAGAACTCATTCAGATATCTTGAAGTGAGAGGTCAAGGGACCCCTTTGAAACTGGCCATGCCATTTTCCCCTTGCCAAAATGTATTTTAATTTTGGAGCACTATTTAGCCTCCTTGCAGTCCTCCTAGCATGAAATGCCTGGTGCTAATGGATTCCTTGGGTCGTCTAGTTTTATATGATAGCAGTACAAGAGCCTGGTACAAATATTTTATATTGGCACATATTGGTCAACATATGCCACTTGACGATCTGTGATAGGTCAATATCAGGCGATAATATATTGGTTGGGCTCTTGTGCTTGCTTGATTGGATGACAAAAATCATCCATGATCAAAGATAAAAGCATTTTCTCTTGAGATGAAAAGAAGGGTGGTGGTTTTTGTGCAGATTGGTTTTGCCACACAGCACCTGGTCCCTGTTTTTGTCAAGAATCCCTATTACTCCTCTGTCTTTCTCTAACATGTGCTATAACCTTTCATTTGCCCTGCTCTGCCTTGCTGCCTATCTGCCCGCCTTCCACTGTAATGTCATTAAATGGCTGCATTTTGCTCCCTCACAAGAGCTATTGATTTCTAATCTAGCCAGCCATTAAATGGCATAGCTCCTCCACCATCATTCACAATGTTATCCCTTTTCCTGTCAAAGGGGAAGCATACACCATTACCTGTAGGTGTCCTATCCCCATCTGTTTTTCATAAGAGCTGTTTGAATTGAATCAAATGATCAGAAGCTACTTCATGGGTGGGACTCCATATGGCTAAGTGGGCAGGTGTGATGGCATTGACTGGACACCAGAGGGCAATCTAATGTTTTAATGGTTGACACACACAAGGCTGATATTTGTCGGTGCAGAGCACTCAAGATATTTCCCTGAAAACGTCAACCTTTTTGACAAAAAATGAATGCTGTGAATGTACAGCAGATACCACATGGGGTTTTAAATGTTGCTACTTGCATGGATATGAAATTGACTTGAGGCAAATGGGATTCTGCCATGCAGTATGGTCTCTGCTTGATTTGCAAGGCTGAAGATGAGAAATCAATTGCTCTGCAGTTACCCAGATGCCTGCTATTCTCTTCTTGAGACAACAGGGGGCAGTTTTGACCTTTCTCGAAGCTGCTAGTCTCCATGCTCCCCTCAGTCAGAATCATGTGGTAGAAAAACCTGATTTTAGAGAGGGACTGGGAATCCAATTACACAACAGTCTGTGTCTGTATTTGACGAAAGGTGTGTGTCAAGCAGAGGGAGGATAGAGTTCATGTGTGAGATGACACATTTGTGTATGTGGGAAAGAAAGAGGGAGCAAGAGAGGAAGGTGGCAGAATGGGCACAATGAGGGGAAACGTGCAGAGTCGTCACTTAGCCCAGAACTCCTGCTGTGGTTATGTAACGCTGTCTGCTTGGCAAATGAAACAACGGGGGGATAGGGAGATGGGGGATGGGAGCAAGTGATAGAGAGTGACAAAATCCTCCTCACATGCAGGCAGGCTGCAGGGCAGACCTCAGTGACACTAACACAGAACGAATGGGGTGGGGGTGGGTTCAGCAGGGAGAGGTAGAACATTCCTATCCTCAACGTTACTCTGATGATGACACATCCATCACAGGAGCAGAGCCCTCGGTCGGATGCCTTGGATGACCTACAGTCACTGATCCTCAGTGCACTGGCTTATAACGCGATCAAGCTTCACCATAGACCAGCACCCGCTACACGTGGGATTCCTATCATGTTGGTATTTGCAGAACAGCACGTAGTGTCAGTATGTCTTACATCAATTCAGCCTACAATAGTCTCCCCTCTTTTGGGGTGAGATTGAACATTCTGCATGAAATATTTGTTTTTGGTTCATTTTTTTGAACAGTGCTTTCTGAAACCTCAGCTTGATTCTACAGAGTTGGGGGATAGAATTGGGGGTCGATTTGAGTAATAACAGCCAAGATTTTAATCCATAATTGAGCAATCATCAAATCGCACGTGATGAAATGATGTAGTGTTTCTGTATTTAGTTCCTATAAACTCTCTCTCTTTTTCTCTGTGTCTCTCACTCTTTTTCTTTCCCCTCAATGATTGTCTGTGTTGTGCATTTGATTTGTGCGTTGCATGTGTCAGACTTGGGTGTATCGTGGCGTTACAGTTAGTTTCATCATTCTGAATTTATCTGACCTGCGGGATCCTCCCTTTCTCGGCTCTACACCATCAGGATGTGTGGGCAGCTCAGTCCCTCAGGTCTCTGCTCCTCTAATTTCACAGCTATACCCGGTAGTGTGTCAATTTGCTAAACACTTTTGTGCAGAAAGCTATGCAGTATCATTTGCCACCATAAAATTTGAAACCTGCTTCGACATTTTTGGGAATAACATGAACGACAAGATTGTTGTTATTATCAGGCCAATGTGATAATTTATTAGAAGTAAGTCACCAAATAAATCACTGCCACCAGGATAAAAGGGCCACACATAGTACTGTGGATTTTGCTGTGTATGTGTGTGTATGTATGTGTGTGTGTGTGTGTGTGTTATTTTGGTCTGATTTGGAGAGCAGTGCACGCCCCATCTATTGAGGCAGTGGAGGCAGAGAGCAGCAGGGCAGAGATGCAGGTCATGGATCCCCATGGGGCTGGGCTGGTATTCAGGAATTATACCAGGCCTTCCTCTCCCTCAGGACCTCAGCTCAGCGCGCACTCTCTCACTGGTTGGGGTGTTTGAGTGTGTGTGTGTGTGTGTGTGTGTGTGTGTGTGTGTGTGTGTGTGTGTATGTGGGCAGAGTGAGGGGAGGATTTGGGAAGGTGAACAAAGGAGCAAGATGTGTAAGCATGCAAGATCTACATGTTTATTCTTTGTCTTTGTAGTTATTATAATATGTAGCTCTTACATGGTGAGTTCCCTGCCTTTTTTCCCCCTTTTGGCAACATCTATGGTGCTAAGTGGTCACTGCGGTGGTGTTTTGCACTGCACTTTCCAGAGATCACTTGGCAATCGAACAGTGTGGTCAGTGCTGTAGTGAGAGTTTGAGTTTCTGTAGGTGGTGTGTTTTTCTTTGTCTGTTCAGCCATGGTGGATATCGCTGTCCATGCTAACTACCCAGTTCTTCTTCCTCTGTTTATTCCAAATAAACTGCTCTAGCCTCTGGGAATGTAAAACACATCACTACCTGTGTGTCAGAGGCTTTTCCTTGGAAGAGACCTAGCAACCACTCAGTGTTACCCCTAGGATTCTGTCTTTGGCGTATTGACTTTGAACAGACAGGAGTGTCATTGAAACAGCTTTACTGACAGAACACAAACCAGGTAGATTTCATTTAGAATTAAAAAAGTGGATACCTGTTGCAATGAAAAATGTTATTATCCATATTCGTAAAAAAAAAAAAAGTAGTTATGTGAATTGCAGCTTTGATTAAGATGTTTTAAAGTGTACCTGAGAAACAGACTTGTCTTCCAGTATGAAGTAAATAGATGCTAACACTAAGGACTAAGCGATGCCTGCTGTGCCACTACGACAAGGTATCTGTGATCAATGTGAGGCAAGTGGGGACCGCTTACTGGCTACCAGGCTGGTTGCCATAGCATTGCAGCAGGGAAGATGTAGAAAGATGGCCTTGGCCCTGTGTGTGTGTGTGTGTTTGTGTGTTTTTCCCTGCAGTTGCTCCACAGCCCAGTTCTTTCTACAGTCCACTGGTTCTGTCAGCCTGTGCCACTCAGTTGGGGGCACACACCCACACTCAATCACCATTACCATACATGCCACTGCTGTGGTGCAATGTCAGAGGATGACTGCAGAGCAGACCTGGGTCAAATACTACCTGCAAATACATTTCATTCTCTTACATTACATAAGTGTGGCTTGCCATATAGTGTGCTACGGTGAAAGCTAGAGTGCTTATATCACCACAGGAAGGTATTTGACAATCTGTATACTTTTCTGTGCTTCAGAACTCACTTCACACTATGTGAATATGAACCAACCACCAACTCTCCACCCGTGTGTTTCTCCAAATAGGTTAAAACAAACAAAACACTACTTGGACTGTGCTGCTTAGTTCAGCTGCTGAACTTCTGTGAACAGCTCGGTTTGGCTGACTATTACAGAGTGTAGTATAGTTTAATTCCCATGAATGCGAATTTGCACTGAAGAATTCTTGTATTTGGATATTTCATGTAATTTCATTTCAGTTCCATATGGTAACGTTTTAGACTTAAATCAGTCCTAATACTAGAAATCACCAGGTATTATTTGGTTTATACACAGCCACATTGGGCATATCCCATTACATTCAGTGAAGGAGGTGGGTATAGCCTACTTGAATGATGAAGCTGCACTACACTAATGAGCTTAGTACTGGCTGCTTTGTGTTGCAAGTTGTGTTATGCCTCTGTTGCTTTAATGAGTGACATTCCATATTTGAATTTGGTGTCTACTTATGCAAGACATCATTACATTGTAATTGATATTGTGGCTTTTTACTTATTCATGTATTCATTTTTATTGAAATTATGCCTCATGGAATAGCAGCATATAACAAACGTATACACATGCACATTCATAAGCAAAGAACTTGAATTGGAGTTGTGTGCTCGCAGTACTCATACAGTTTGTGCATGCAATACACATACTCTCTCACACACATATGCACAGATGACTGTGTGCACACGTGCATACACACATCCACAGTATCCACACATCCACATCCAAGTATACACCTTAAGTTTAAAGTGACACAGACATGATTAAATTATTATGGCCCACGTCTGTGGAACAGCCTGCCGGAGAGCCTCAGGGCTGCTGAGACTGTTGATGTTTTTAAGGGCAGGCTCAAGACCCACCTTTTTAATCTGGCTTTTAGCTGATTCTCTTTTTAATGCTGCTCCTATTGTTTTTATTGTTTTTAGTTGCTTGATAATTAATTTATTTTATTTTATTGTAAAGCACTTTGTGTTACATTTCCTTGATGTATGAAAGGTGCTATATAAATAAATAAAGTTTAAAGTTTAAAGTTTAAATTACATTCACATCGTAGGACAGGGTCAGTTGGTGTGACTGGTACAGAGTTCTTACTTCACACATAGACTCCTAACAAAAGCACACATTCACTAGAATACCATCAGACCCAATCTAAATTTAGTAGACATTGTGTTTTTATCTGCACATTGTGGTTACAGCAATGTAAACTGAGACATGTTTTTGCCGTTACTGTCAAATTAGTGTAAAATTGTTTAGAAACAGTGATGCAGACTGCTGACATTACTTGCTGGTACCAACATATACACTATATGGACAAAATAATTGAGCCACCCACGCATTACACCTACAGGAGCTTCTCTGACATCCCATTCTAAATCCATAGGCATTAATATGGAGTTGGGTCCCCCCTTTGCAGCTAGAACAGCTTCACTCTTCTGGGAAGAATTTCTACATGATTTTGGAGTGTGTCTGAGGGAATTTTTGCCCGTTCATCCAGAAGAGCATGTGTGAGGTCAGACACTGATGTTGGACGAGAGAGCCTGGCTCACAGTCTCCATTCTAGTTGATCCCAAAGGTGTTGGATGGGGTCACATTCTTCTAAAACTCACCCAACCATGTCTTCATGGAGCTGCTTTGTGCACTGGGTCACAGTCATGCTGGAACCGAAAAGGACCTTCCCTAAACTGGTCCCACAAAATGTTTTGATATGCTGGTCCTGTTGAAGACGCTTTACTTTACTTTACTAATACTTTTTGTATCTTTTAATACATTTTTTTGTTAAAATCATGCTATTTCACCATCACCACCAGTATGAGTTACAGGGTAAGTTAACATGTCATAGGTTCTTCAGACATGTCTATGGTCTGGTGTTTTTCTTGTACAGCCTTCTGAAACTAAATATAACAAAAATTAAAAACATTCATTATCTACTAGGGGTGTCACGATTCACTAAATCCTCGATTCGATTTTAGGGTCACGATTCGATTTGATTCTCGATTTTTTTCTTCTTATAGCACAGACGCCTATGCCATTTTTAGACTCGTCTAGTCTACGATCATTGGTTTTATTCATTAAATTTTGTAAATCTTATTTCAAAAGATCAGCTACATAGTCTCATAAGTGATGCAGTTTTCATTATTCTTGTGTAATGTATCACATTATAGACACTAATGGTCAAATTTAAATAATTTATTTACAATATAAAAGTAACAATCTTGTTCTCAGTCAAGTGGAAAACAACAAAAACATATAGAATAAAAAAAATAATAATAATAACAAAAATGAGAAGTCACAGAGGATGCCTGCCATCTAGTGAATCTTTTTGATACAGAGGTGTGCAAATAACAAATAACAATATGCAACAAAACAAAATAAATAAATAAAAAATATAATGTCCAAAGTGGAACAATTAGAGCAAACTATATCCTAACAATTGAACAATTTAAAAAAATAATTTGGACATTTTTAACCCCTGAGAATGATACCTGTCATTTTTACATTCTTCTTTCAAGTTTTTTCTTCAACAAAGATATGTTGTTATCTTTATCTGGAGAGAGAGATGCTCTTTGAGTTATCAAAATATCAACTATTTACATATTTATGGCCAGACAAGACAACTGTTATTTTTACATTTTCAAGTTTTTCTTTAAGAAGATGAGAATGTCCACATTCTCTGGAGAAAGGGCTGCTCTTTGAGCTGTCACAACGTCCCCTGCTGTGGAGAACACTCTCTCACTTGCCACACTTGTTGCTTGCACAGCAAGATAATGCTTGGAGAGCTTGGACAAATTTGGGTACTCATGTTCATTGTCTTTCCACCATTTCAGTGGATTTGCATCCACAGAACTGACTTCAGCCATCTTGTATTGCTCCTCTTTGACAACATCAGACCATGGTTTTGGTGTTGATGATGCAGTGTGGGCTGTGCTGAAAAAATCACCAAAACAGTTCACTGAGTGTTGTTATCTTTGCTGGGGGGCTGCCTTTACTTGTTGTTGCAGTTTCTGGGTCCTCTGCAGGGTTTTGGCTGGTCCCTTGTCCTGAGGCCTGAGTCTATAAAAGACAAGGTCACATAAAACAGCTGTTTAAGGTAATGAAAAGGCACATTTGACACTTATGTGTGACAACAACAACAACAAACTGAATGTAAAATGTGAATATATTTAATTTATATTTAATTTAAAAGATAACTACTTGTCAGAATATGAATTCATCATTGTGTTTTAATTATAAGATGAATTTGCATCGTTCTTAATTGTTGACATTTCATCACATTAATCTGAATTGGCCACATACCTGTGTGGGATGCTTTTGCAGGATTTTCTCTGCCAGACTGTTGAAGATCTCATTCCGAGAGGGGTCATCCAGATGGGGTAAAGACTTGAACCGAGGATCCAAGGCAGTTCTCTCATTCAGGAACTGCTGAAGTCTGGGATCAGAATACCTCCCTCCAATGTTGGTTGCTATAGCAGATTTAACATCCTTCACAATCTGTGAATCTGTGTCACTGTGTTTCATTGATATGAGGATGGTGAGTTTGAGTGGCAGGACCATAGACACAGTTGGCTGCTGTTCTGAGCTCAGTAGAGTTGTGACTGTTTTCAAGGGCTTCAGTACCTGAACCACATCTTCCAGAACAGTCACATCTTGATCAGAGAGTGTGATGAGATCTTTGGCACTCTTTTTAATGTCAATCTGTGTGAGTGCAGAATAAACAGCAGCTTGTTGCTCTAAGTAACGTGTGAGGATGTCATAGCTGGAGTTCCACCTTATAGGGACATCTTGAACCAGCTTGTGAGGAGGAAGCTTGAGCATCTCTTGTTTGGCCTTTAAGGCGGCTGCTGCAGTCGTGCTCTTGTGAAAAAAGGTCATCACCCTCCTAACTTTGCCGAAAAGACGAGAAATCTGGTTTACTCCCAACCCCTTCTGGGATGCCAGGTTCACCGTGTGTGCAAAACATCCGATATGTGGTGACAATCCAGCTGCATTTGAGGCACCGACAATGTTTTTGGCATTATCTGTGGTCACAGGGATGGTTGCATTTGGTCTGTCCAGTTTCCATTCCACCACTACTTCCTTCAGCACTTCTGCCAAATTATCACTTGTGTGAGCTTCATAGATGGGGCGAGTTTGAAGGACTGGACTTTCAATTTCCCAGTCATCATTGATGTAGTGTGCTGTGACGGTCATGTAGCTCTGAGTTGCTCTGGAGGTCCAGCCATCTGTTGTTAAGGCAACTAATTCTGCACTGCACAGATCCCGAAAAACATTTTCTTTAACATCATCATACATGGAGGGCAACACGTTTGTTGTAAAATTGCGACCTGCTTGGGATGTTGTAGCGTGGCTCCAGTACGCTAATTAAATGCTTAAATCCAGCGTTTTCTACCACCGAATACGGCTGCAAGTCTGCTGCTATAAATAGCCCTATAGCGTTCGTTATAGCTTTAGCGCGAGCTGATGTCGGTGGAAGTTTTATTCCGAATGTGGATGGAAGTGTTGACTGGACCAGTGATGGTGTTTTCCCAGCTGTGAAGTCTATGTCTTTGTGATGCCTGCAAATGTGTGCTGCCATGTTGGTTGTGTTTCCCGTGGCCGGGCATGGTACACGCACATAGCATAGCTTGCACACACTGGTCTTCTTGTCGACAACGCGAACGTTGCTGACATAACTCACCGGGAATGTGAAATACTTCCACACTGCTGATTTGAGTGATGCAGGAGCGGGTTCAAGCTCCGGTGCCGCCGCGTCTCCTTTACCTGTACCACTTGCCATCGTGTCATACGGTAAGCTGCAGGTTAGCAAACTTGCGGCTACTACTGTGTATGCTTTGTCGTCATTTGTTTTCCCCTCTTGGCACACCTGAGGGGTCGTCGATCCTCTCTTTGATTTCGATGCTTGAGACCATGATGTAATTTCGATCGATTTCGATTGAAAATTTAAATCGTGACACCCCTATTATCTACTAATCATTTTAAGAGCTGACAAAAAGAACTCTTGAATACAAAACATTGATTGAAAAAAATCTGTTCCATTTCTGTAAATGGGAATATTTCAAATGTGCGAGCCGTTTTCTTGTTTCAATAATTCAGGTGTGAAACTTGCATCTCTTTGCCATCAGCTGTGTTGGTTGGTTGCGGTGGATATTGTAGTCCAAAGCTGTGACTTGAAATGGTTTTCTCTTCATGGGAGTCGATGTTGCAGGACCTCATAGCTCTGAGCTGGAGAATTAATAGCAACATCAAGATTATAAGAGCTACGTGATACAGTCGCATTCCCCTGTAATACATTCTGTTGTGTCCTAACCTACTTGGATTGGGCTTTCCTCAACAAACAAATAAATCAAGTATAGCACAGCCAGCAGATCAACAACAACCATGCCCAGGCCCTTGTGTAAATCTGAACTCTTGGTTTAGAAATCTGTGCTCACTGTGTATGGTGAATAACTGTGATTTTGGATTGATAATCCATGCCTCCAATTACAAATCCATGCCGACAGATTTGTACACCGTGGCCTTGGATTACCAACCCATGCCCAGATTGTTTGAGTGCATGGACTGAAAACCCGTGGGCACAGTTTACAAATCTGTTGGCATGGATTTGTAACACCAGGGCAAACTGAGAGTACAGATTGACACAGGGGTCTTTTTTTTCTCAGCTGACCCCGGGGGGCTCCTTAAATCAATTGTTTTTCAAGTGACAAAATGGTAACTGAGGATACCTATGTTGGTAGCTATGCCCATGGCCATGTTCTAGCTAAAGCAAGCACACACCACATCGCATTTACATTGGTAGTCTACATTACCTGTCCAGCAGAAAACCGGCAACTTTGGCGTCACTGTGAAAATGTTTGTCCCTCATGAGCGATTTCCTTCTGGGAAAGGCCACTCCGATGTTTACCCGTGTTTTCTCGCTATCTGTCTCCATTTAGTTTTGCATCGTCATGCTTTCATGTCTGTAATGATGATGGTTCGCCCCTTTGTGCTTTGTTTTGCTAAATAATAAGTCTGATTCTCCATTTATCAAACTTCTCACAACTCTATAACTCTCTCAAACAACTCTCTTAAAGTTCCCATAACACAAAATGGCTGGCCAGCAGCTGTAAATGATTGATAATCCTCTTTGTTATCTGTATAGCCTATATAAAAGTGTGTGGTTATTTTTCTTCCAGTCTACTGGTGCATTTGCGCAAATGTGAAAGAAGAATTTGTCCCTTCTGGGCTACTGTAGAAACATGACAGTGCAATATGGCAGCCTACATGGAAGTGGACCCACTCCCTATGTAGATACAAAGGGCATATTCTAAGTGAAACAAACCACAGTTTCCTATTTACACATGATTATACACTAATAGAAATACTTATAGATATTATATTCCATTTCTGCCAAAATATCTCTCTAAATCCTACACACTGTTTCTTTATTTCTCTTGACTGGAACACAGGGACCTAGGCCAGCCTCAGAAAAACCAGCCCATAGCATTATCCCTCCTCCACCAAACTTTACAGTCGGCACAATACAGTCAGGCAGGGAACATTCTCCTGGTATTCACCAAACCCAGACTCATCCATCAGACTGCCAGATAGAGAAACGTGATTCATCACCCCACAGAACTCTTTTTCACTGCTCCAGAGTCCAGAGGCAGTGTGCTTTACACCGCTCCAGCTGACACTTGGCGTTGTGCTTGGTGATGTAAGGCTTGCGTGCGGCTGCTCGGCCATGGAAGCCATGAAGCAACTGGTGCACAACTTTTGTGCTGATGTTGATGCCAGAGGAGGTTTGGAGCTCTGCAGTTATTGAGTCATCAGAGCATTGGCCACTTTTATGCACTATGTGCCTCAGCGCTGGGCGACCCCACTCAGAGTGGTTGTGGGTTGCTGTGGTTCCTAAAAGCTTCCACTTCGCAATAATACTACTTATAGCTGATGGTGGAATAACTAGGAGGGACGAAACTTCACCAGCTGACTTGTTGCAGCAGTGGTATGCTTTTACATTACTATTACAGCAGCATGCTGGAATTCAGTGAGCTCTTTAGAACGCACCATTCTTTCACAAATGTTTGTAAAGGCAGACTGCATGCCCATTCAGAAATGTCATATATGTGCATATGTGGAATTCCCATATATGACATATATGTACAAACTATATACGAAACCTATTAGAAATTGGAACAATTTTATATATTGACATATACAGTGCTGTGAAAAAGTATTTGCCCCCTTCCTGATTTCTTATTTTTTTGCATATTTGTCACACTTAAATGTTTCAGATCATCAAACAAATTTTGATATTAGACAAAGATAACCCGAGTAAATATAAAATACAGTTTTTAAATGATTTCATTTATTAAGGGAAAAGGGCTATCAAAACCTACCTGGCCCTATGTGAAAAAGTAATTGCCCCCCCTTGTTAAATCATGACTTAACTGTGATTGAACACAATTTTTTGGAAAGCTGAGTTCAATTTCACAAGCCACACCCAGGCCTGATTACTGCCAGACCTACTGAATCAAGAAATCACTTAAATAGAACCTGTCTGACAAAGTGAAGTAGGATAAAAGATCTCAAAAAGCAACACATCATGCTGCGATCTAAAGAAATTCAAGAACAGATGAGAAACAAAGTAATTGACATCTAGCAGTCTGGAAAGGGTTACAAAGCCACTTCTAAGGCATTTTGACTCCAGTGAACCACAGTGAGAGCATTATCCACAAATGGAGAAAACTTGGAACAGTGGTGAACCTTCCCAGGAGTGGCTGGCCTACCAAAAATACTCCAAGAGTGCATCGACGACTCATCCAAGAGGTCACAAAAGAAGCCAGAACAACATCTAAAGAACTGCAGGCCTCAGTGAAGGTCAGTGTCCATGATTCAACAATAAGAACGAGACTGGGCAAAAATGGCATCCATGGGAGAGTTCCAAGGCGAAAACCACTGCTGACCAAAAAGAACACAAAGGCTCATCTCACATTTGCCAGAAAACATCTTGATGATCCCCAAGACTTTTGGGAAAATATTCTGTGGACTGACGAGACAAAAGGTTGAACTTTTTGGAGAGTGTGCATCCCGTTACATCTGGCATAAAACTAACACAGCATTTCATGAAAATAACATCATACCAACAGTCAAACATGGTGGTGATAGTGTTATGGTCTGGAGCTGCTTTGCTGCTTCAGGACCTGGAAGACTTGCCATAAGTGATGGAACCATGAATTCTGCTCTCTACCAGAAAATCCTGAAGGACAATGTCTGGCCATCAGTTCATGACCTCAAACTCAAGCACACTTGAGTTATGCAGCAGGACAATGATCCAAAACACAAGAGCAAGTCCACCTCTGAATGTCTTAAAAAAAACAAAAACAAAATGAAGGTTTTGGAGTGGCCTAGTCAAAGTCCAGACTTAAATCCAATTAAGATACTGTGGCATGACCTTAAACAGGCCTTTCATGCTTGAAAACCCTCCAATTTGGCTGGATTAAAAAAATTATGTAAAGAAGAGTGGGCCAAAATTCCTCCACAGCGATGTAAAAGACTCACTGCCAGTTGTTGCAAATGCTTGATTGCAGCTGTTGCCGCCAAAGGTGGCACAACCAGTTATTAGTTAGGAGGTTAGGAGGGCAATTACTTTTTCACATAGG
>OMLB01025631.1:1551-14646 GCA_900302555.1 Myripristis jacobus
AGATGGTGCAGTGTAGCAGCTGCTTGATAGTGAATATTAAATTTACATGTGTGTACTGATATAGTCTGCAGTCTATTATTTATGAGATAGACAAGTTCCTATATTTACTTTATCTCTGTCTTATGTTTATTATTATTATTATTATTATTATCATTATTATTATTATTATTATTATTATTAAATTTTTTGTATTTTTTATGTATTTATTTTACAAACTGTAGTTATTGCAATTCGGAATACAAATAGTTTTTTCAAAGAGGTTTTTTTTCCCCATCAATCAAATAATGTAAATAAAAAAGCCAAAAGATGCCTAGTCTGCATAGGAAATGCACCACCTTTATTTTCCAATTCATACATCCCATTCAATATGCAATACAAAGCCAAAGCAACGTCTGAACAATGAATCAGAGCTCCAAAAATATTAAACAATAGCTTGTCAGTTAAGGACAAAACGAGATTTTTGTCTCAATATTCAAAACGACTTCTTGCATACAACACACAGTAGCATATAACTAAGTCTAGTCCATGTACAGTATTCACTCATTGCATATAAAACATTGCCTCCAAAACCCAAAGTATGGCTCACACACTAATATATTACTAAATACATAATGATCAAAAACAAAAAAAAAGGCTTGACAACATATTAATATGAATGGTGGATACCTGATGTGTTAACTGAATGTTAATTAAATGAATGTTAATGTGAGTACTGTTGTCAAAAGGCAGGAGTGTGTATGGCTTATGGATGAGATAAACTGAAGCTCAGTTGAAGAAACATTTTTTTTCTGCGTTGTTGTTGAGAAATAAACGTTATTATTTAAGTACAACTTTTCACAGGTTAGTCCTTCTATTTGCCAGCTTATGCGACTGGAAGTCTTTAAGGCAATGTTGTGCTCCCATGATAAGACACAGACATTTCCATATTCCATGTTTCTATACACGAGTGATCACAGGGGCGATTAGGTAAAATTTAATGATTTGGAAGGTACAGCAGTGAGGCATAAGCCGCTGTTTTAATATTGAAATATATGGGCTGCATTAAATGATTCATCCGTTGTCTATCAAACACTGGCAGAGCTACAATATGAACACTAAAAATTAAGGATTATTCTGCCAAAATGCAAAGCCACAATGGTTTAATCCAATGTGGCTTTAGATGTTTGTTACATAACACTGGCTCTTTTTTTTTCTCTGTAAGTGCATTGGCCTTCACCGTCTGGGATTTTTTTTCTTCTAAAGAGCACAAGTGAAGCAGAATTCACTGGATACAATGAACAGCAGTCAATAATGACGAGATTGTCTGACCTTGTGAATAATTAGGATTAGTCACTGGAGTGTTGTGTAAGTATGGGCGCCTGCTGCTGCATATTGAGGAGCCTTGACTGATAATCAAAAGGATGGTGTGAAATTAGGCAAAAACACAACTGTACACACAAGAATGAGCTTAGATATCAGTAATATTGAGTGTATAATGCCCCTTTGGTCTGCGATCACTGACAACAGTGCTGGGGGTCACACGTTAAATATCTCACAGGTGACACAAACAGGCTCAGCAACCGTTTTTCTTTCAGGACGCCAGAGCCAGGGTGGAGGCCGATCTCCACACAACGCAAAACAATGCAGTTGTGAAATGTTTCTCAGCTTTGGCTCTGCCTCCTGATGACAAAACAGCTGAATTGGAGATCAGGGATTTTATGTGATGAGTGCAACTTAGCATCTCAGAGGGTCAGATCCTTTGACGGTTTATTTTATTTCAACTGTCAACTATGAAATGATTGTGGGTGTTGTTTGATGTTCAGTAGACACAAAGGAGCCAATATGGTTTGAAAGGGCTGTAATGAACTACAGTGAAATCTAATTTTTGGAATATCACAACTGAAGCACCAGCCCACTGGTTACTTCCATTTTGGGGGGGTTAACTAGGTGACATAAATCGTGAAACCCATGAACCGTTGGGCGTTTTTTTTAAAGAAATTTTAACAGTGATCACACCCACATCTCCCTACCTTGGCAGAAATATAAAATGAGTCACAGAAAGCAACTTTTGCTCTTACTCTAAACAATTTATTCAGAATTAAAGCTATTTTTTCATGTTCTTTTTAAAGAAATGGATTTCCTGTTTGATACAAAAGCCACATGGATAGAAAAAAAGATCACTTCAAACATGACAAAAAAGATACCATCATTCAGAGCTTTGCCATACAACAATTAAATAAAAACATTTGGTTGGCTGATTTATTTCTCGTGTCGGACATATACGGTCCTTAACGTCATCAAAACCTCTCCAGTACAGGATGGAAAACTTTGACATCCACTTCCTTGACAGCACTTCATACGCAAGGCAGCAGCATCACCATCAACATTGTTTACAGTGGACGTTTGATTTATGTCAACAGAGCGGGGGGTGGAGAAGAAGCTGAAAAAAGTGCAACCTGCCAGTCGCCCAGATGCACAGAGCAACAAACCAAAGCCACTGATCCCTTCTCCGCCAACTGAACCAACAACGTTTAGGCCTTCACCACAAAAGATGTCCATCTTGACAAAACACTTACTGATCTCATTTTCTGTCATCATCTCTTCGTTTTGTACCCCAAATGAAAACAAAAATCAATACGATGAGGTCCTTTTGCTTCTTTAAACACTACTGCAGCATTTTTGATGAATGTTCTTGAAAAATGTGACAAATGAATACAAGGCTTTATTTTTTCCTCATTTGTTTCAAGGTCATGTCCACTGATTAAAAAGCATGTAATTTGCTTCAAACAGAAGTTTCATTTTACTAAAACTTGTAAAATTAACTTAGTGGCAAATCTTTTCAGACGTATAAAAAAAATATAAAGACACTGACAGGAGGATTTGTTAAGCTAGACATTTTTTTCAGTGTTTATTTAAATTCACTGAGTGGATTTCCAAGTGCTGCTTGCAAAGTTCTGGTATATAAGGCTGACAGGTACCCATAATTTTGTTATCATTTTAGGCAATTTCATGTTTCATTTTGATTTTTTTTTTCTTTTTTTTTGCAAAGTAGGTGGTAAATGCTGCGTGGGTTTCAAAGACTTGGAGGGAATGACTATGCAAATACACACAAGTATTTACATCGAGTCTGTCTTTAAATAATGTAAACATATACATCTTTTGTGAGGTCAGGGTATTGATCCTCTTCATATCTATTTATATAAAAGATCAAACGTTACTGGAGCATCGTTCGGATGTTCTTCGGAGTGGACTCGTCGTTCAGGTGTTTTGTGGTGAATCTGAAGAGGAGACACAGACGACGAAGGTTACATTTGTGTGACGCCAAGAAATCTCATCACCAAGCTGTCAGCTACATCAAAACAGCTCAGACAGTTTAAGATTTAAGAGGTTTGCAAAAAGATAACACCTTTTCACGTGCCAATGTGGTTATCATGTGAAAAGACTGTTAATCTGGTGCTTGTGTATAAATGTATATTACAGTTACGATTCTACTGCTAATGTCTATTTCAAATAAAATAAATTAATAGAGTGAGAGGATAATTAAGTAAGTTACGTTTTGGTTGGCATAAGGCAAAACAGACCAAATTATACCCCATTCCAGTGTTTGTTTGCTTCTGTGATGATTTTGTTTTCAGTGCCTATTTTATTGTGACACATTTCATGGCTGAGTTGACTTTGATCCTCATGGCCTTGAGGAAACAAGTATTCATTCAGCCGTGCTCATTTTATTCTTGTCTTACTTTGAAGTGTTAGTTTAATTGTTTGTGTTTCAATGCTGTTTTATTGTGTTGTAAAGCATTTTGTAACTGCTGTTTGAAAAAGTGTGATACAAATAAAGTTCATTATTGTAAGAATTGATTATGTTGGCTCCTTCTTGATTAAAGCAGTAGTGACTAGCCACAGAACAAGTCCTACATAATCACTCATTATCTGGATATGCACTGATGGGAAAAAAATCCTAGTAAAGTGAAGCTTAAAAGTTTAACTATGTAAATTAATTCACAAACTATAGAAACTTAAACTAAGGTTTGACAGACATTAGCTTTTCAAGGCTAGTGCTGATAGTGATGCGCTAGAGCTGCTGAGAGCCAGTATTTAGAGCCAATATGCATTTTGCATTCTAAAAAAACAGACTTGTCTCTATTGTTTCCTGAATATTTTTTTCGTGTCATGGTGGAGTTCCTTCTGAAATGGCATGTAAACCAACACATGACACTAAAACTGTCCACTGTTTTAAGGTGAGCAGCTCTTAGAGGCTGTATGACCAACCACATCTATTCAGTGGCAGGAGAAACTCTAAGATACATGAAGTCTTTAGGAAGACATCACTAATTAAAACATTAATCAATGTTTAAATTAATAAGCAAGACAATAAAATTTTGCTGCAGGTTTTTCAGATTGATTTCATGGAGCTGTGATGAGGTAGGAACCTGCTCCAAAGGTGAACTCAAGGTGAGTGAGATAACTAGATCCTTATTTAAGACCTGACTGTCAGGAAACCCAAACGTTAACACTCCTCATGTGTTCAAAGTGTGAAAGCAGCGTTTGAAGTGAGGTGAGTGAACCTACTTGAGGGCGTTCAGGAGGCCCTCGACGTTGTCTGCCGGCTGATCCTTCAGGACTTTTATGCAGCCTTTCATCTGAGAGGAGAGCACAGAGTCAGAACGGAAACACAGAAACTGAGGAGCTAAACCACAGAAGCAGAAAGCGATGCTCGGTCAGACGTACGTCTATCTTGGAGGACTTGTTGAAGGCTCCGTTGGGGTGGACGTGGTCGTAAAGGATGATGACGCCCACCATCACCCTCATACAAAACAGCAGGGTGTCCTCGCTGCTGAAACGACTCGTATAGTCCCTGGAGAAACAGACAGACAAATGAGAGGAGGGACACTTAATCGACAGATTTATGGAAAAATTAAGGAGAAATACTGTCTAATGATAATTTTTAAATCTTGAAATGCTGTATGCTGGGTAAAAAAATAGGGCTGTATGATATTGGATTTTTTGTTGATACTGATATATGCACTTTTTTTTTTCCATCTAATTGAAGAGAACATCAACTCTCTTGTGCGGTGGAATTAACATATCATTATGCCTCTTATCGTGATGGCCCACTGGCACATGCACACATAAAATACATTGCTTTTCAAAATGTGCACATTCACTGTACAAAATAAGAAAACTACTTCAGCTTAGGTTATATAAAACATGTCATTTTTATTGTCATTAGGGATGCACGATATTGGATTTTTATATGTAAATATTCATTTTAAAGCTTTTATTGGCTGATACCATTGTGCATCCCATCAAAAAAAGATTACTTGCAGGTATGTGACTCTACATTAATATGTGTGTATGTGTGTAAGGGAGGGAGTGTGTGAATGTATAAAACTGCTATATTACATGTGTATGAGTGAGTGTTTCCACACTCACTTCAGACACTTGGACATCAAATTCAAGGGCTTTTCAGTTACTTTCAAGGTCTTGTTTGATTATACTTTTATTTTTATTTTCATGGGTGTTCTAACAGTCGAGGTGAACAATAGTGGTGATGGTGCCTAAATGGACACTGATCTGCATAATTACCTCACATCTGTGCTAACAGGCAAACGGAGAGCAAATTATGCACAGGTTTCATCGTGAAAAAATGCAACCACACTAGTAAGGTCTGAAACATTACGACTATGTTCATTAAAATAAATAATTTAGTGTTGCAAGAGCAGTGTGCAGAGGTTTCTTCAGCATGGTTGATATTTTCACTTATACACCTTCCCCAAGTCAGTCAGATGTGCAAATAAACACCTAAGCCATCAGGATCTTCTTTGATAGAATTTAAGGAACTAAAATTGCATGTTGTTGAGTAAGACATAATGACTTTGGTCAAAATTAGATAACAGAGACATGTCATATTTCAGCAATAGTCTGGTAAGGTCAAGAAATCATGGTAATCCCATGTTTTAAAACTGTAAAACTTACATCAAACCAAAACATGCATACATCACAGGATTTTCCTCAAGATGTGAAGTGGAGAAAGTTTCAGAAACCTGAGGTGTGCTCATGAATTTGGGCGCTATTTTTAAATTAAAAACTTAAAAAACCCTTAAGCGATGAGGAACCCTTGATTTAGTGAGTGTGCATGAGGAAAATGTAAAGTCAAGAGTGACTCACGGCGTCTCCAGCATGACTTTACAGACGCTGGCCATGGTGCTCAGACAGTCTGTTGTGTTCTCCAGTGGAAGAGTCTTATTCTGGAGGAGGAAATACAGAACAGACACAGAAATTCAATCATTAGTTAAAGATTATTAATTATCTATCAAATATGTCAGATTCCCTGACACTATGCTTTTATTTAATCTCAGTTCTTCCAGGGAAAACTGACCAAGAACTGTGAAGTGGATTTTACTTTGCTGGATCCCACATTCACTCGTAAAAATCAAAGCTGAAGGCCCCACTATCTACCTAAATTATGTATTATATTCACAGTTGTAACAACAACTCACAACGACACACTCACCTCTGTCACAAAGTTTGTGGTTGCGTTGCTCAGAGTTTTAAGCATGGGTGTGGCCTCGGCGTAGAACAGAGACATCCTATTGGCCATCTCGTTGTTGACCTCACTCTCGATGTCCAGCTGTCAACAGCAACAAACAACACAGATGAACTATGGCTTTCTTTAAAACTTAAAAAGAAATACATAAAAAAAAAAAATCAACATTAGTTTTTGTCGAATAAGTTTGAAGTCCAGTAACTCTACAATTATAAGTGATCAATACTGAGTGTGAGCATCAGAGACAGGAAGCTGACAGCAGATTAAATAATCCTGTGACTCTGGTACACTTATGCATGATGGGACGGGCATAAGAGAATAAAACAGAAGTTAACAAGAGAAGCAGGGGAAACTTTTTGCATCTCAAATTCTGATGTGAAAAAACAAACACACCAAAATCAAAAAAGTGACAGCCACTTTTCATTCCAGTTGCCATTCTGAGGTTGTTTCTGAATTTAGAAGCTGAAAGCAACGCAGATATTAAAATATATATCAAAGCTTGCAGTATGTTTGATTTGAAAACTTTGGGGACAATAAAGTTTTCAAATCAAATCAAAATAAATGGGGATTTTTGTTGTGAACCCTGAGAAATGTGCTTGGCTTCTTAGGGCCATCTAATACAGATCTGAATAAAGAAATATTGTTTTTTTGTAGACAACTCACATTCATGTTGTTTATCCGGTTTCGACTGATGGTTCTTCTGTAGTAGCTGAAGTCATTCTGGATGGCAGGAATTCTCATCTGTAGGAAAATGAGGAAACTTTCATAGTTTAGACAAGAACAAATACATAAAGCACTGACACACTGTTTAAGTGAATGAGGCAGCGAGCACAGTGACTAAGTAACTGACTGATGGAGACACTGTATGTGTCTGTGTTCGAGTGTGTTTAACTGCTCCATTTTGCAGCGTTTCTGACAGACCTTGAGTTCGTCAAAGCGCAGTGTGAAGTGGAGGATCTCGGCAAACTGTTTGGCCAGCGCCTGCTCCTTCTCCAGGTGCTGAGTGGGCGTGTAGGGCGGACATGTCAGGGACTCCAACAAACTCTGTAGGGCCTCCTCTGCAGATAAACACATGCAGACAAGCAGTGAAGTGCTGTGCAGGTGTAAGATCTGCCCCGTAAGTACTGTAAAACACTGGTGCCACAGCATCGTTGAACCTCCCATTCAGAATTTATTTGTCCATTCGCTTTGTAGAGAGGCTATGAGAAATAGATCTGTAAAATAAATTGCATAAAAGTGCATCACAGGGTTCTAGTTTCTATAGCTAATAAATAGTAGCACTGAAACATTTTATTTTATTCAGAATGTCCACTGTAGTTGATATGAATGGAGTGAAAAAATGTTGTTCCTCAAATCATCAAGAGTCATCAACATGACTGAAAAACAGTTACCATATTTGAGAAAATAAATGGGACTACTATCATTTGTGACCTTATTGTGAGGCCCTAATTTTATTCACATGGACTGCTGAGGAGATTATGGAAGGGATAATACACTTTCTTGCAACTCTGACATTATGTTTTAATTCAAAATTCAATGTTTACCAGATTATAAATAACATGTCTGATAGAAGAGTCTCAAAATAAGCTGGGGTATGGCTTTGAAGTTTTTCTGCCACTATAAATGCAATAGCCCAGGTGAAAAAACACACACTCCTCTGCCGTACAACTACTGTACCTAGTCGGAGGGAGAAACTGTAGAACTTCTTGAGTCTGATGACCAGCGGGCAGACGGAGTTCCAGGCCCGTTCCTGCAGCAGGAGGTCATTGGGGTTTTGAATAGCCTGGATCGGACACAAACAGTGGTGTAACATGAGAAAAAAAACATCTGTAGTTTGATTTATGTTTGGTTCTGTGTTTTTGTGCAACTATTTTCAGTTGCCCTCCTGGACTCTCTTCACTTGATGAAGAGAAAATCTGGAGCAGAGCTGCAGTACTTTAGTTTTGAGCTTAGTCTAAAGAACATTTCTGAGATCTTAAATCTGTCTCTTCTGTTTTGACTCAAAGTTTTCTTGGTCTCTGGGTCATAATAACTGAATGTTTCTTTGAGCTTTGGGGAAAAATGAGAAATACTGATATCTGCTTGTGGAGTAGAGGACATAAAACAACTCAAGGGATGTAATAGGCCTCAGACTTCTATGCATTAAGTTGGATATTTCAGGTTAAGAGTACACAGTGGATATGCAGACAAATCTACATCTCTGTTCATTGTTAACAACATCCTTTACATGCTTGACTTGAACTTGTATTCGAACTTGACTCTACTAAAATAGTCCTCAGTCTCACTCAGCTGTGTTTTCTGGCGCGTGCACCACCTCCTGGTGGTAACTCAAGGTGGCTTTCATGTCCTGGCTTTTACAGTGCATCAGTCCCATGATGGTTTCATTTCCCTTAACATCTGCTCTACTCCTTCTCTTCAGTATATTTAATCTTAGTGGAATAAATTACTTTCCCTCCTCAAGAAAACAAAAATGTACATAACCAAATGTGGTCTACACATAAACACTCATTCACTACTTGGGACAGTATGATGATCTCAAAGATTTCCAACAAAAGTGATAACCACCCTGAATATTTATCTTACTTATTGACAATGATGATGATAATGTGCTTATTACATTAGATGCTTTATTTTTAACTATTCACTGGAGACTTGCTCTTTCAGAATGAGACAGCATGGAAAACAATGTTATTCTTGACGATCCAAAACAAGCCTGATTTGAGTTCCTGTAACTAGAGCAAAGGTTTTTGTCTGATTTAACCTTTTCTGTGTGTTCATACCACTTAAGAACACATGAAGGAACAGCTGAATACACCATGACTCAAGACTGTGGTTTACCCTTACTTTATTTTGTTATGCTCAGCTTTCAAGATACGAGTAACTGCCGGCTATCAGATGTCAACGTCCTCCTCCTTTTACCTAAAAACCTTCCATTTTGGAGGTTATTCTAATTATGTTCTCGCTCCTAACAAACCACACTGCAGTTCTAGTCTGAACCCATCCTTTGACTCCTATATAAAAGAACAAAAAGACCACAGCCTCGATACGAATAACTTTCATTTCTAAGCAAATCACACAGCATTTCAAGTGCTTTGCAACATAAACAGATGTTTTTAAGTGCACCACACTGAGCTTCCTACACCCGTGTGGTCTTGTTTATTGGTGTTTGATTGTGTTTCTTGTGAGTTTCACAGTTTTCGTCCCTTATGATTGAAGATTAGGGAAGGGGCTATAGACTGGAATCCATATTTGTTATAATTTCTGAGCCTCTGCTGGCCTGTTTTGGTCCAAACTTTGGGGAATGATGGATGTTGACACTGAGGTCTGGCATCTTGAATATAAACCTGATTGTCCCACCAGCGGAGCTAAAGGGCCTTTAGTTTCATGCTCAATAACTCAGACACTGCTGAGTCACATTCATTGAATCTTTGGGGAATTATGCATTTTTGCACTGAGATCCAGTATCTGGAAAATGTAACTAATTGGCGCTTCCAACAAATATCAGAAAAAAAGGGCAACTTGATCCAGTCATGCAGAATGTCATGGTCACTTCTGTCTTTATTCTGTGTGGTTATGTGTGTATTGTGTGTGTGTGTGTGAGCACAGCGTTCAGACCAGTGTGATGGTTCTTGTGTGTGTTGCTTACATCTCTGATCTCCTGGCCTGCTCCTTTGTAAGCCTGCAGGCCGGACAGGATGCTCTCAGAGTCCTGCAGGACTGAGTTCACCTGGTTCCACACTTCACGCTCGCCCTCTGTCGGCTGGGCATCTGACACACACACACATACACACACACACACACAAAGACATCAGTTAGCCAAGCTAGCAGTCAACATGGGTTAAGACAAACATTTAACAGCACCACTTCTCACCATTTCACACCAGGAATCAAAAACTTACCTGCGCTGTTGTAATTTATAATTTCTACTCCAACTTTTACATTTTTTGCTTTATATTTGATTGCATGAATGTGAAATGGCTCTTTTTTTTAATTCTTAATGATGGGTAGTACTTTTTTTTAGGTTGTCAGGGAACACTCAAGGGGGGGTGGGCATGTGTGCTGAATGTCTTTGCCATCATCAAAGGGCACTCATGCCTTTGAGAATTTTTTTTTTTTTTTTTTTAAACCACAACATAAGCCTCTGAGGGAGGAGTACAAAAACATTCAGCACAATATACTATATATGGGTACAAGCCTAAAGCAAACATTTCACTTTAGTGTTCATTAACATTTACATTTTCATTTTCATTTTTAGCACATACATCCACATGAGTCCCTCAGATGGTAAGCCAATACTTGTTTTGGTTCTCCATAGTGATGCCCTCTTATCCAAATGCATCTACATACTAATATGAATTGTCTTGGAATAACTGAGTTACTGTGTGAAAAATAATGATCAAGGCAGGTTTCATGTATCCTAAATATATCTATACAGCAGCAATCAAATAACATGGAGCCAGATTAAGTTTTTACATCCTGCCTTAAGCTTTTTCAAAATTATAATTATATTTTTTTTATTATAAAATCAATATATTTTTGTGCTGATTATAATTAACAGTAAGAATCACAAAAAGCCTAAATTGTCATGGTAGCAAAGTATCACTGAACAGGGCAGTCACTCAAAGATGAAGCAATGAATATTCTCCTTTATTGATTTATAAAATGTACCAATAATGTTTTGTGTCGGTAACAAAGGCTGCTTGTGAATTTTATACCATGAAGATACATGTGCTGAAAATAATAAACGCTCCACTGAAGTGAAATGTCCATAGTGTTTTTTTTGCAGGGCCGTCTCATCCAAAGCATGCCAGTGCAAGCTCTTGGATAGCCGTGGAGCTGCAGTGGAGCCCAGTTTACACAATACAGGCACAAAAATGAACTGAAATGTTTTGAAATTGTGGATCAACCACCGTTCAAAACACAAATTATGTACGCCCATAATTCAGAGAATGCTCCGAGACTGCTGAAGAATTTGTTGCAGACAGAACACAGTGTTTTTTGTTTATCTATTTTTAGTTATCTGAAATTTGAATAAACAAAGCTCAACCGTGCCCTGCCATGTCTGCAACTAATAGACAAGCATGGGGGTCGACTGGCTTTCTGTTTCAATTTATCTGCACGCCTAAAGCAGGAATACACTGCTTCGCTATACCTTAAAATTATCCAAAATGTTTTTCAGAAACACCCCCAAATAATTTAAATATATACATTAGCATCCCATTGATGATTATAATTTTGACAGCTCAGACTGGCTTGGTTTAATCTGAGGGCCAACAAATATATTTTTTTACACTTGTGTGAGACAAAGTAAGCCGTTTCTGCAGGAAATTAACAATCTCATATAACATGCAAACAGAAAAGTGAAGACTGTAAAAGAGCAATTCTAAATATAGTACATTGCTGATATTAAAATTCTACGTCTGGGGTCTATTTTGCATTTCAAAACCATTCCACTCCATCATTTCCTCTTTGCCGAATAAACAAAGCCTGAGGTTGGCGGCATTGCAGGGTAGAAACTGAAATGCCATTGTGGAGGAGGGTTTTCTTTGTAGGAGGTTTTTTTTTTTTTGTTTTTTTTTTGGAAAAAGGCCAAAGCAAATCTATTTGCTGTGTTAAAAGTTCATCTAATTTAATTTGACTGAACATTACAAGGCAGTGCAGTGAAAATGTACAGTAATGTAGTGCAGGATTTAATATTTGACCATAACAAATGCAGGCATGGTGGTTGGCACGCAGCAGAGGATATTTTGTACACGTGCTAAATTTAGTTGAATGTTTGCTGTTATGCAAATTTATATATACTCTGATTATAGATGACAGTACTCTGCAGAAAGTGGAGCAAGGATCAGTGGCACAGAAAAAAATATTGTTAAATATAAAGAGGAACTTATTATAATTTGCTAGTAAATACATTAAGACATTTGGACAATACAAAAGGGATTCTTATTATTAGTACACATAACGGGTCATGCAGAGGAGTTAGTAATAGCAGGTAGCGAAGGTCAAGGGTCAGCTCCATTCTTATTCAACTCAGGGTGAAGTGATTGAAATTTCAATGTAAGATTGACACCAAAATTAATCATGCATTATAGAAAAACAAAAATCAGAGATTGCATTATGAATTCAAATGAGGACGGTTGACAGGCAGTTGAATAGCTGAACAGAATGACCCTTGACAGGATGGAGCAGCTGAAGAAAGATCAATGAAAAATCAGGAGGGGGTTGGCCAGGCAAGAGGACAGGCAGAAGCTGTGCTCACTTTCAAAGTCAAGGAAAAAGTTTGGCCCCTGTTCAAGCTCTGTGCAAGTGAGCACTTTTAACAGATTCCCCATTTGGTTTCTGCAAGAGAGAAGAAAGCAACAGAAAAAGAGGGGGAGAGGGGAGAGAGGGAGAGAGAGAAAGAGACAGAGAGAGAGAAAAAAGAGGAAGAAAGTGCATGTCGTGTTAAAAAAAACAGTCAATCATCAGTTATTGGAAGAGAGATGGGAGAAAATGGCAGATCTGAGAAATCAAAGGCCAGAAGGTTCATGACGAAGCGAAAGAAAAGGCGGGAGAAGTGAGGAGAAGAC
>OMLB01025632.1:5651-22809 GCA_900302555.1 Myripristis jacobus
AGCTTTCTCATATCATTGTTTTTTTTTTTTAATTGAGCAACCTGTATTTACCAAATCTGGGCTGCGGCTGTAGTGAGCAACACTTCACTAAAGAGCCAAAAGCAGAGTCAAGAGCCAGAGAAAATATCAAGGCACAATATTCAAAAAACTAATAACAGTTATGAGGCATGAATCATTTTTTGTTTGCTTTAAGCAGGTTGAATCACCTGTTTTTAAAGTGATAATAATTTTTTTTGGTTGATATAAATTACAAAGAAATATGAAGTGCCCTGAACCCTATTCACTGTGTCAGATTGCGTCTATGAAATAGTTAATCCTGGCATTACTCCAGCCTCATCCTGTGGCGTCAACAGGATATTATTAATAGTAGTGGGAGAGCAAGTGATGTGTAATAAATGTTCTTAACCTGCTCATCTCTCGCTTCCCTGGCTCAGATCAAAGACACTCCCACACTTACGTGCAGACATTAAACGGTGCAGAGCCATGTACAGGTTTTGTCTCTAGAGGAGATCCAGTGAACTTGTTAAAGTTGTGCAGGGAACTCAGTGCGATCCCTCTGCCTCTGGGAGAAAAAGCCTTTTAGCCATGACTGCTTTGAAAGGCTAAAGTGCCCTTGCTCAGCCAAATTGTACCAAATTGTGCCAATCAAAAGCTGACTTTGAGGATTGCTGGCAACATTTGTCACGCCAACACACGCAGACAAGAGGAAGCTATGAAATTGATTATGATTCTTATTTTACACCCTAATGATGTAAAGGCAGACCGTTTGTTGTGCATGAACTCTGTCTTTCCTCCACCCCATGTGTCTCTTTTTCTCTCTCTCTCTCACTCATACAGACTTTTCCCTGGTCAGTGACTCACTCCTACCCTTCCTGTAGTCCCTGACTTTCCATTAGTCTCTTAGCAACCATAGTTGATTCCTAGGCAAGCAGTCAGGGACCTTCTCATCTCCGTCTTTTTTTTTCCTTCAGTAAAATTAGAAAACAGCAACCAGGGTCCAGAAGCATAATCTATTTTTCTACTCCCTATTGACAATTACCACAGCCTGAAGATAACTTAAAAATGTGACCAAGAATCAGTTAGAGGAATGTGTTTTTTGCACATAGGTAGTTGGTTAAACAAAGGTATCAGACTTCTCTTATGGTTGATTACATTGCTATAATCATCCGAAAGCAACAGGACCAGCATGTTGTTCTATCCAGATTGAGGGAAATGATGCGTGTTCACAAAGCACTGTGCAATTGCGCACACGTTATTTAACGTGGACACTGAGATTAACTCTAGGTGAATCTAGGTAAACCTGCATCAGCTCACATCAGTACACAGATGTCTCTGCTTTCGTACGCACTAAACTGCTTGGCCGCAACCCTGAATTTTATGTGGAGGGCAGCATCAATCGTCACTCCTCGTCCTCATCCAAAAACATCAGCAGCTGTATGCATCCTCTCCTTTCCAACAGTTCTCTCAAAAGTAGCACTGGAAGCCTAGGGTTTTTTGGTTTTTTTTTTTAGTTTTTCTTTTTATTTCCAATAAATAAAGGCCTGACATATACTCCACATGTTCCATAATAGCAGACTCTGTGGGCATGTTTCATACAAATCACAAGGCAAAAAGCATGATTATATTACAGTGATCATGCTCTTAATCAAAAACAGGCATAATTGCAGTCATAAAAAGGAACACTTACATGTCACAAATACAAATGAATCCCATTTCCTGAGAGGGGACCAACTTGTGCATGTGCCCAGCGCATCATTTTAAGTGAAGGTGGAAGGTAGAACTGTTGTCCATTACTGGATTACAAATAAGGGATGATTCTTGAAAATATCTATCACTCACAGCTGCTTGCAGGTGTGCTGCCAAGATCAAGCAACAGAAATCTCTTTCATTATGACAAGTATATCTTTATTAGCACATTTGTCAAAGGATTACACAACCTGAGGGGAAAAGGGAAGTGGGACAGTGGTTTGACGTGATCCGAGTGTGGTGGCTCCAAACTTCTGCAGGTGCTTCCTTCTCGGCTCTAATGAGGCGAGTGCCAATCAATCAGAGCTGTCCGTGGTGCTGAAACATGACACGTGCCATTAGTCTGACATGGCAGGATGCACCGAGGGCCGTCCTCTTGGATAACAAAAAGGATCAGAGACACTGAGGTGCGGTAGGTGCTACATCAACATATTTTAGAGTTGATATCAAAAATAAGTGATTTTCATTAGATGTTTTTAGTGTTCTTCTTTATTTTTACTCTATATAACCGATTGATTTGACAGCCCTACAGCAACCACCCCGACCTCATCCCTCGTCATCGCTGCTCTCTGTGATTCAAACACTTTCAAACAGCTGCACAGTGACAAAGGCCTCATCCAGTGTTAGTGCCTCAATTAAATCTTGTACAACTGGCGCCATGCTTTTGTGAAATAGCTACCCAAATGTCTTTACTTTGCTTTGGTGCACACCAGAGTGGTTGTTTTTCTACTGTTACTCAGTAGCTTCAAAGTTAATAGCGGGATACCACTCCCATCATCATCAGGGGATTAGAAGTGTGGATGGTGACATCCTGGAGGCGTGCTGGACACAGTAGCTCACGCTGCTCCATCCAAGTCCTCTCTCTCCACTCTACATCACTGAACTCTGTCAGGACCGCTTGTTCCCACCAATCCTCACTCTGTATCTTTATCCAAAAAACACCTCAACACATACGTACATCAGTTGCGTGCGTCATTTCCTCTCCAACGAATTTCCCAAAAGTAACGCCTCAACTTGCCAACTTGTCATTGTAATAGAGATGGGTCAGTGGCTGCGACAAACAACATGGCATACAGTACTGGTGCAAAATCGTGGTTATGATATTTTTGGAAAATGTACACAGTGACAGGATAGCAAACTTTATTTTTAACCAAACAAACAAACAAAAAAAAAACCCCAAACAAACAGAAACTCAGATTCCATACGTCATGTAAATTGTATAATCAACAAAACTGGCATATTCGCAGTATTGGCAACAGTTGCATCACCGTTTGCTTGTTAGTGCGACAGTTTTGGCCTGAGGATCCTGAGTCAGTCAGTCAGCAAGCCTAACATCTACTGGCTCGTCATCGTCAGGATCAGTGTGAGGAGCCAAGTTCTTTTCCCTCAACAGCTATTTGTTTGCCTGAAATAGGTCACAGAGTTATTGACTAGAGTCAGCGGGGGCAGAAACACAACCCAGATTAAGGCTCCTGATTTTTTTTTTATGTTCCTGTTGCCAACTTCTTTTTATGGCTCCACATGTAATGAACTCGTCATCATTTCTTACAATATAGTATGATTCATTTCATATGAAAATAACATCTCACAGCTCCCTCTGACATTGAGCGGGTCATTTTATCTTGAGCCTGAATGTTAAACTAGATAAGGAAGAAACTGTTTTGATTTGAGGTTTGTGTTCATAAAGGTAAGAAAACTACTTTAAAAAACATTCCACAGTAATTTCAACAAAAGCCAAGCAAACGTCATAATGTCACATTGTGTTCTACCAGATCAGTGATACTGTAGTTTCTTCTTGTCATTGTGGTTTCTCTGAGTGAAGACATGCATTCAGGGCCAAGTTGTTGTTGCCAAACGATACATGGTTATAATACAAGAACAACTTCCAACTCTTTCTGTCAGCTTGGTACTGCTGAATTCAGAAAATGCATTACTCATTCATTTACAATACTGAGGTGAAGCCCATGTGGGCTAATTAACAACTCATTTAATGTCAAACTATTGAATCTGAGCCCTTGGACTCATTCACAAAAACACTGTCATTGCACGCAGCCTGTCACCAATTCCTCTGAGGATGTAAGAAATAGACTCAGAGCCATATTTACTATGAGGTGTGCTAATTACTACTGAGCACAAAAAATTAACGAGCACAGCTTTCTCAAGTTCAGCGCCTATTTTATCAAGGCCACTTGTGTAAACCAAGCCAATCTCAGTTTGACAAGCAGAATTTCTGAGGTTTAATATAAGTGCTAAGTGTGCTTGTCTATGAGGTAATGTATGTAGAGCGAGCTGTTTTAACATTGTGCAGGAGAGGCAACACACTGATGCCCCAGCTGTAGGTTAGTTAGAGGCCAGTAGGTTGACCGACTGATCTCTTTTATTTGTGCATTTTTAAAGTGTCCCCCCTTCATGGTTTACAAGACACCAGACAGAACAGATTCAGGGTGCACACATTGCATTTCATTTCATTACAAAATTTACAAGAGATTATACAGCTCAGTTTAAAAAAAAAATGTATTCCGCCTTCTCTACAAAGCTTGGCAAATAAAATCTGCTACAAAAAAATGTTCCCTTTCTGACGCACAGCTCAAGTTTTAATAAGCATCCAGCCAAAGGAAATCAGCATAAATGGAGAACATTTGACTAAAAATGACAGCTCTTACGACAGCGAAACAAAAAAAAGAACCTCTTTCTCAATTTAACCTATAGCCCACACAATGAAGTAGATGAACAGTTGCCAGAGGTTTTGTCGGTGTAGGTATGGCATGACTGCTCTTGGTCCAAGGTTTCATTTTGTTTTAGTAATACCATAGCTATTTTTATTCAACTTTGTTTAAACCTCATCCTCTGATATTTAAGAGAATAATTCTCAACTGGAACACTCTCTCATTTTCCATCCTGTCTGACTTTGATGGGTCAGACAGATAAACACAGCAGCCGTGACTTTTTTAGGGTGAGATGCTTCGATATTCCTCCTCTGGGCCTCCATTTTTGCAGCCTGCTACTGCCATTCCTCAAAATACATGTCCATCTGCAAAATACTTCACAGACGTTAGTTCATCAGAATCTGCATTGTTTTATCCATATAATGGCATCAGCAGCACTGTGGACGTTTAGTAAATGGCACACTTGAAGTCACACAGACAACCTGAAAGTGTAAACTGCATGGATTTTTGTGTGTGTGTGGGTGCGTGTGTATGCATGTGTATTAGTTTCCACTGCATCAGTTCACTGTGTCATGGTGGAGATTTAGTGACTGGGATAGATAGGGTGCCAGAGTAGAAGATGTCCCTTAGTGACTATGGGGACAAATAGCATGAAAGAGAGAAAGGGATGACTATGAAGGAGAAGCAGGAAAAAGAAAAGAAAAGAAAAGAAAGCAAGTGTGTATTGAATTTGTGCAGAGCGACAATCATCCCCTTAAATAGGTCACTTAGAAAATTCTCACAAGTGGTAGCAAGTGGACTTTTATCAGCTCTGCCTGAGTTTAGATAGCTGTGTAAATATTTAATAATCAGCAGTTAGAGAAATTCCTTTCAATTGATCCTCATTTAGCACAAGGTGCGCCAACAGTACCTGCCTCTTTCTTGCAGGTATTATTTCTCTTATCAGTGTCCCAACAGATAGGAAGAAAAAGTTCATACAATTCAGGAAATGCCAAAAGTGCTATAGTAGGGGACACTTCATGGACTTAATCCACCATAGCATCTCTGTGCTGTAATGTTCAACATGTGCAGTTAGGTTATGTGACTTTCTGTGTTGCTTATTGACTGAAAGAGCTCAGACCATAGCCATGGGAATGAAGCAGATCATATGTGATGTTGGTTTGATGTCTTGTTGTTTTGTATCAGCACCATCTGGTTCAGGCCGCTGGTTAGTGTGGCAATAAATGACACACAAGTGGATGTGATCAAAGAGAGAAGTTGTTTGTCTCGGTTTCCCACAACCTCTATGTTACAAATGATTTGTCCTTAAATGGACACATTACTTCCTGGGAAAGAGGAAGTGGATTAAGGCTGGTAGAAACATTCTGCAATCAGTGTCATCCTCTTTAGTGAAATAGATTGGTTTTCATCTAGCACCATCCTCATTTGCATATGATGACTTGTGCTCAGATATTGCCCTACTGTCATGTGCGTCACAGTGCAAACTATCTCAACATGCAGTGTGCAGTGAACTGCTTGCATTTCAAATGAATGGAAGCGGTTAGCCGGCCAACAAAAGACATTGAGGCTGGAACATCACAGAGATTCAGAGTCTTTGGCTTTTGGCCTCTAAACTATATTTGGAGAGCAGTGAGTGAATGTTTTTTCACTCAGAGGTCAAGGCATTCATGCCCAAGTGTCTTTTGGAGAAAATAAAAATATAGGTGATGCTCTCCACCTCATACTGGAGGAGTCTTTGACAACTCTTTGGCACCTGCAGGTCTCTGTTTATGTTTTTGTTTGTTGTGTGTGTGCTGGTGTGTCTGTATGTCTATTCCTAACATACTGCAAAATGGACAACTTTTATGTTTCTATTTTTCATGCAACTGCATAACCTGGTGGAAGCAATTACAAGAAAAGGATGATAAGTAGAAAGATAGACATGGAGTCATTTGTTGTGGAAGGTGGTTCAGACTGCAAAGAGACCGTTCCCATGGGTTATACTCATCTGTTGTGGTAAAAAGAGAGAGAGAGAGAGAGGGAGAGGGAGAAAGAGAGAGAGAGAGAGAGAGAGAGAGGGAGAGAGCAAGAGAGAGAATGGACAAAGAATGCAGGATGTTCCTTCATCTCATGCCTTTGTTCTCTCTGAAGTTCTCAACTCAGCGACATGCCAGTATAAGATCCTGTACACACCTCCTTATCAAACCGTGCACGCACGCACACACACGCACACACGCACACACACACACAAACATTATGCCCACATGGGATCCTTAAAGTGCTATTGACACACAGCAGACAACTGTAATCGTTTATGGTATGCTGGCCAGATGTTGCATAAAGCTTGGTATGGTCTAGATTATCTTCTGTTTGAGGAATTTGAAACAAAAATTCTCTCTGGACTCAGGTCCAGGCAACTATGGGCCAAGTAAAAGAGATTTAGGGGCCCTTGCCAATCTGCACAGCCTGTGTGTTGTTCATAGATATTTGAGTTCGACCAACTGAATTGTTTGGTTGATGAGTTAGAGCAGATCGCAGCAATCGGTAACGCAAGAGTCAGTTACAACCCACTGTGCTCATTCAGTAGAAATAATATTCACTGATGTTGTTAGTGGATTGTTCATCACGGTATCTGCTTTGAAGGCATTTGATCTTTTGGGTTCCACAAGGAAGATGTACAGAGATTTACACTGCAGATCCTACACACGATAACTCAAACAATATTTATTTGAATATTTTAAAATGTGCTGTGCATATTCAGGACCCATACAGGGGAAATTATATAATTTTTTGTGATCCTATGACCTTCTCTCTAGTGTAACCGTTAAGCCAACCTCATCAAATAAACCTTTCTTAACATAAACATTACATATTTAACATATTTAATATATAACATCATTTAGTTATACAGGACATTGTAATAATAGCATACCATAACAAGCAAACTGTTTGCCTAAGTGCATGATACAAGGCAGCAAGGTAACCTGTATGAAACCGCTTACCCCAAAATAACACAACTTATTATATTCCGGGACACCAAAACCTGTGGAAGTTTTCCCATTCAAAGAAAACATATGGAGTGGAGGTACAGGCACAGGTAGAGTTAAGTGTTACATGGCATTAAATATGCAGGAGGCGATGGAGATGGGACACATGGGTTTGAGTGGAAAGTTACTGTGCCATTGTGTTTGGGCTGAAAGGTGGGAATGTCAGCTCAAGATGTGGCCATGTGGTTGCAGATGATGAGATCAGTGCTGCAGAGATTATTAATATTGAGGCCAGTGGAGCACACCAGGTCCAGCATAGGCCTACATCTTTGGAGTAAAACGAATGGTGAAATCGGGGAGAGTTGCATGATGAATGTTGAGAGAAAAAAGAAGTTGGGTTTGGGAAGATGATCAGCAGCACCACTGATGGTTTGGGGCTGGGGAGCTTTAATGCCAGGTGTTAAAAAGATGTTCCAGCAGGGATGGAGAGGGGTCTGCATGTCTTGGTGGTATATTACAGCAATTTCTCCTCTTTGACATCAGATAATGGATTGTCCATATACGTGTATCCAGAAAGGCTGGTATTATTCAGAAAACGTTAGTCCAAAGGTTTTTTTC
Organism: Myripristis jacobus; assembly: GCA_900302555.1. NCBI lineage: Eukaryota > Metazoa > Chordata > Actinopteri > Holocentriformes > Holocentridae > Myripristis > Myripristis jacobus. Next base: position 13,648 of record OMLB01025632.1, read on the forward strand.
CAGGTTTCAGTGAGACAAAAACACTAACATTAATAGAATGAACTGTATGAAACTGAATTTCCATTCACTGTTGTTGTTCATGTTTAGCCTAATATCTACAGAATGTATATAAATATAATATACTTAGTGTATACTTAATGTTTCTGTTAATTGTTTCCCAAAGCAAGCACTCACATTATAGAACTCCGATACAGTTTTTATCCATTTTTCAAGTTTTATCCATTCATTCCACTACGATATGAGAATGAACTCTCAGAGACTTCAAAATTTCTTAACACCATTATTCCATCACTGTAATAAAGTCGTCAACATTAGTTTTCCAAAAAGCAGCAGCACTGTTGTGTTTTGATGACTTGAAATTAGACAGATTAAAACATTCTCTCCAGGTGGATGTTTCAACTGAAAATTCAAATTTGACAATTGAGGGATTAATTTGCAAGACTTGCAAAATTATTGGTTGCAATATAAAATGTGGGTAAAATGTAGTAAATGGCCTAACATTCAAATTAACTGGTATGGTCCTTTAACATTAAACATATCCATGTGCAAGAATGTGTGTCCATGCCTATGCAGTACAGAGGGCATTCAACAGAAATGAGAAGAGACTGAAATAGCTATAGCAGACTGTTGGGATTTCAAGATTAAGCTAATTTGCTTGATATTCTGGGGAACTCAATCTAACGCGCCATAGAAGTTGGTGTCCTGGAAATTATTCCCACTTCACAGATGACTTAAGTCAAACACACTAAGGGAATCTAGAATCTGGCTGTCATTTCCACAAAACAGCAAAATGAGGTTTCTGGCAGAATCCCCATGAATCAGTAAAGAATAAAAAGAATGGAAGTGCCTCTCTCAAACTGCCCGACTCCCATCTCGGCTCCATCACTCATCCATTCAGGTCCCCGTCCTTGATTCAATACAACAGAGGAGAGAAGCTACGATAAGTCCGACAGGAAATTAACTGTAGGTTTGAGGGTGTGGGCTGGAATGGAGGATATCACCATATGGAGAGTTTATGAATGCAAAGTGGAATGTGATGTTACTACGCCTTGTTCCTGTAGAGCCACACCAAGCCAAGTATGTTCCCACAAGGAAACAAAACAAACAAACAAACAAACAAACAAAAAAACACAGATGGTGACTATTCTATATAATTAAATAATGTGTGATAAAATAACCCTAACCCTATAAGCTCATACACTGTAAAATAGAGATGTTATAGTACACACCACAAAAGTTACTGATTTTGTAACAGAATATGTGGAACATATCTACTTTTTATCTTTTTTATGCAATGAACATAAAGAGTTAGCCTTAAATTTTGAAATGGACCACATTTCTATATATTTACTCGACCAAGGCACATAAATATGATTTGCCCTGTATTTGATGCAGCAGTGCATGATAGGCTATACAACAAGTTACAGACTAAACCTTTTGCTTTAGGAATAAAACGATCACAGCCTCCTCAATATCAGTCTTTACTGCTCTCTTCACAGCCACTGGATGAAAGCCAGACCACAGACAGAAAAATACCACATGGAAAAGAGTGGGTGCATTAATTTTTAGGTCTATCAGAACATGGCCTGTTATATCAGCAGTGAAAAAGCTCAGGGAGGCAAAACTTGGATAAAGAACCAGCATGTTGTGGATGCATGGTTTATGGACTTTTTGTGTTTTGGCTTTCTACATTCGCTCTGTGTGGTTCATTATGCTCTGGTTTTTAGTTTAATATTTTTCCTCCGAGTCTAAGCCCTTATTTCCCTAGTGTTTCTTGTATCTTCGTCTGTGTTCATTTTGTCCCTGTTGTTGTTCGATTGGCTTGTCAACTTGTTCATCCCCACACCTGCTCTGGATTTTCTCATCAGCCCTGCCCTTGTGTTGCCTGTCTTCACTGTGGTGTTTCATCTCCACCATTTTACCCTCCACTCCTTTCAGCTGTCCTATTTTAATGTCCAAATTTGCTCCAATTTCCCCGTGGTTCCTTTTTAAATGCTGTAGTGCATATGTGTTCCTCCTCCAGTCCCAGTGATATAATTCCTCACTAAATTTCCATCCTCCCTGGTTTAGGCCCTAGCCTGCTCTCTATTATCAATGACTCTCTCGCATCTGGTTGTCTGACTGTTTTAATATTGCTCAAAAAACCCTCCCTCAGTCTGGCAAGAATAGAAAATTGTAGATTGATCTCCAAAGTTGTTTTTTCTTTAATCAAAAATCCTTGAAAAATCCAAGCAGAAAATTGGTTAAAATGTTGGTATGTTTTAACTCAAAACATGGGAGCAGCTATCTTGGATGATCAACCTTGCGATCTTGCTTGATAGGTTTAAAACAATGGGTTGGCGTTTGTGGTACAGCATTAAACTGTTTTTTCTCTTGATTGGAAAAAAAGAATTACATGTCCTTGTCAGCTCCTCTGCTGTGTGGAGTACCTCAGAGGTCTGTCCTTGGACCAATCCTCTTCTGTTATGCAGATGATACACAGATCTATTTCTCTCCCAAATCCAATAACTTGAGTCAACTGTTTTCCCTCCATGATTGCTTAACCGCCACCAAAGATTAGATGTACCTTTTAATTTCCTCGACTTTAACCCTGATATTTCAATTTAATTGGTCCTGATAACCTTGTCACCTCCTTTTGATTGGTTCATTGGTCCATTTTGCTCATTTCAAACCTACCGGTAGGAATCACATGTATTTGACCAGAATGTCTTTTGTCCTCCATGTTATTAAGCTTATCCAATCCTGTTTTCTTCAACTCAGAAACATTGCAAAAATCAGAAATACCTTGTCTTGTAGGGAACTTGGATAATTAATTCACACTTTAATTTTATCCCATCTAGATTATTGTAACTCCCTCCACACATGCCTCATTCAAGCTGCTTTAATTTGTTTAAAGCTGGTTCAGAATGCCACTGCCAGATTATTAACTAGAATAAGCCATAGGTCCCACACTCCCACAAAATTCAGAATAAACTAAGATTCTGTTGATTACATAGGAAGCACTATATGATCTTGCCACCAGTTACATCTCTGATTTCCTGATTCCACATACCACAAGACTAATTTTTAAAGGCAAGCCTTTCATAAATCTCTGTTGAAGATCTTTGGAAAGACTTCTGTGTCTGTGCTCCCTTTTTAATAACAGTTTTAAAAAGTGAGTATTAATAAAGCCTCATTTACTTACTAAAAAGCCATTCCTCAGGCTATCCATTCTCATACCTTTGTTGTTGTTGTTGTTGTTGTTGTTGTTGTTGTTGTTGTTGTTGACATGTCTGGTGCTGCTCTAGCTGTCTTCTCAGAACAGATCATCAGGCTCACACATTCTTGTGCCTGTTTTTATAAAAAGAGACAAACTACCAGGTCATGGTTGGTCAAAGCATAGCTCAGATGAACTAAACAAATGTTAACAGTTGCAATGTTGTGAAGTGTTAGTCAGAATGTGGGATCTGATGATGTAGGACACAGGACGAAGGGTCAAAATGATACGTAGTACAGCATAAAATGGGAAGCCCAGTCACAGCAACTACATGTGAACCTGACACTTGCCTAATCAGAGATCAGAGCCTGCTTGGCAAACCCAGCAGTCTGCATATCCACATTCATCTGCTCAGGCTTACAGTGAGGACACGCTGGCCCTGTTGGCCTGAGTGGCAGTTTCATTTCAACGCCTTGGCCTGCAGCCACCCTCATCATTTATCAAAGTCAAATAATCATACACCGTGTGGAGGTCTAAACAGGTGTGAAACTGAAACCCTTTGAAAGCCTCTTGGACGGGTCTATGTAGTGAAGAAGTGTAAAAATAGAAATGCACATACTGTAAAACATTTATGTCTGTTTTATTTGAATAATTTATTTTCAATAAAAAACATGTTTTGAGGGGGAAAAACAAACTAAACAAATACTTACAAAACACTTACATAAATAAAATGATGATATGAATGACTGATGTCTACTTTTGAATAAAACATAGCATGTTTAAATGTAATAAATTGACTCCACAGAAATAGTGGTGACTGTGGAGTCTAAACAGGGTCAAATTAATTTAATAACATTCTGACAGGAAAATTTGATTTGCAGGAGGACCAGCATATAGTAACAAGTATAATTTATATCTAAATGTATTTAATCATTCAATTTATTTTTGCGAAAAAATTCCAACAGTGCACACAGCACATTAATCTTGGCTCAGAAAATGGGATCAACAACTGTGCCCCTTTCTATCTGTCTGGATAGACATTTGGCAAAGCTACCATGGGTTCAATCAGCTTATGCAGGTCTAGCTCTGTCATTCATTTTGCTTATGATGGCGGCAAACATGACCAGTCGAAGTGCACAATGAAGTATGGCAGTTAATTAGCTTATTGTGGGCAAATTTCTAAGCATTGTCAGTGGCTGCAAGCTGTGCCAAACTTTTAGGTGTTGCAACTGCACACAGGAATGAATGTAAATGAATGAGTGTAAATTCAACAATTAAAATGTATTGTAACATAAAGAAAATGATTCCTAAGTAAACATCTTAAATTGCTCGTGTGTTTTTGGTCGTGCATAAGCATGGAAATTGCACAGCTGATACATGTGTTAGAAGTTAGTCAAATTTTGTCTGTGTGTCTGTGTTTTTACTATAAAATTTAGCTCCATGGATGCTTTTGTATCTACTAATTGTAAATCTACGTAGTCAAATGACCACTCTGGTACCAAAGGAGAAGATAATATCAGAGGCCAAAAATAATGCCAAAGCTATCGTACAAATGTAGGTGTAACAAGGTTGTAAATATTCTGTTTAGAGTCTTATCTGCTTTACTGAATAAAACCATAACTGGAAGTCTGGTGTAACATTTCTAGGTCAGTATACAGCTCCATGCTTCAGTGAAAGCTTGCCAGGAATTCTCATCCAGATTAATACTCACGTTTTGTTCATAAGCCCCAGTTTTGGCATCAGCAGCCCTGAGTTATGATTAGAAATGCCCAAACAGAAGTGCACATACACACTAATTCTCTCTGTCTCTCTCTCACACACACACACACACACACACCAAAATGGGGAATTATAACCGTGATCCCGTATTTAGTGTGTCTGTCTCTGCGTGTCTGAGTGTGTATGAGTGTGCCTTTTTGTGTGTGTGTGTGTGTGTGTGTGTGTGTGTGTGTGTGTTAGCTCCCAGCATCACAGATGGGGCATTGTCCATTAAGGTTATTTGATTTCTAATTTTAGCCTCATGTGTTAAAACAAAACAAGAGGATGGATGAAATTATGTTAATACTCACAAATATGTAGAATGAAATGCATGTTGCTCGATATTTAATATGTGAGTTTAAGGGCTTGCCGTTGTTTATGAATCACTCCTGATGACACTGGCAAGGTGACATTGAATCATCAATTCATTGTGAATTGCATCACAGAACATGTCATAAAAATTAGATGTACTACTACTCTCTTAAATTTTACTACCAAGCAACAATAGTTTAAAAGTCCTTTGAAATTCTTCTACATGACAGAAACTGCTGAAAAACTGCTGAAGAATATTCTATGATTCTAAATAAAACATAGCATATTGTATCATATCAATAACAGCACATTATTAATTTTGATATACCTGTAATAAATTGAAACAGACAATGTAATGTGTTCATTTATTAGGCTAGAGATGGATTCTAGGAAACTGGTGCTGCTATTATTTTGCATAGAGAGCCAACTGCTGAAGGATGACAATGTAATGATGCAGTGCATCCCATTCCTCTGCTTTCCGAGTTACAGGTCATTCATGAAATTTCACACACTGACAGCATATGCTCCAGTGGCCCCATTTGTGACGCATGCAAAGACAGGAAGAGTCAAATGGGTACTTTGACACGAAAGTGTCATGCTGGGACTGACAGAGTCCCCAGAAAGAAGTAAGAAGTCACAGCATATTACAGGCATGCATGAAAGACAAAATCATATTATTAGCCACTCTCAAATTTGTTATTTCTAAGGAAGCTTCCCTGCTGGGCCTGCTGGTGGCACTAGATAGAAGGTCATGGACTCACCCAAAGCGCCAGCTTTGATTCTCCAGGCAATATGAATACTGTCACAAAATTTCAATTGTTACCACCATCACTACCACTGTTCTAACATTTTGGTCTGTTGCTAGCACTAGAGCAGGGGGCAGCAACATTTTTGATACTAAGGGCTCTAGTTTCACAGACCTGGCGAGGCGGGGTTGCAGCGCAGTTGCGCTTCGCCAACTGGGTGTGGCCAGGTGGATTTTGCAAGTTTGGCACGCCGTGCGCGGTGGCGCAAGTACTCCACCGACCCTCTTGCTCACTTCCTCTGCCATCCATACCGCCACATTTGAATGTTGTCAAAATGCTGGTGCTGTTTCATACTGCGCTGTCGTCTGTCATATTAAAATAGTATGGTAGTATGAGTATTGGAACGCAGGGGTGGTTTCAGATGGTGAGCTTTTGGCGCACCTCAGCGAAGCCTTTTGGCACGAAAATGTCACTGCGCCAAGCTGAATCTGTTGACACCTCCCCCTGCTGCAACGCCACTCCCATCTCGGCGCACCTCGGTCTGCGAAACTAGCAAACTGCGCCCCTCAGAAACTAGAGTCCTAAGCGTCAGTTTTAAAATGTCTTAATCACTGCTCATTTTGAAGAGGCAAGACTGGAGAGGAACACTTCAGAGTGAAATCTGCCAGCCAGCAGCAACAAACATGTTACTGTCCACACACCAGACAGCTAGCAAACGGTTGTTACATGTCCTCATTTTATTTTTTGCCAAAGATTGACCTGTGCAGCATGTTCTTTTTTATGGAGCAGTGTCATCATCAACTCACGTGCTCATTCCACAGTTTGTTAGTCTGAGTGGCCCTCACCTCCGTCAACCCTCAGTAATCATTAAGAATATCCATTAGGACCTGTTTACTCATTAGGTCACATTTATTGTCTCAATGGATATTCTATTGGCTTTAACAAAGTAACAGCAGGAACATTAATACATGCTTGGATTTTAGCAGGCTTGGGATGTCTGGTTGGTTGTGAAAAGTTTACTGTTAAATTATACTAATGGGGAACAATCACCTTTTTTTCTGAAACAAATCTAATAGGCCTTACTCAAAAAAAGAGAGAGGCACATACAAGAATGGGACAGAAAACATACAGAGCAAGCCTGAGTTCCAGCTTTGGCATTTCCCAAGTGTGGTCAATTTGCTTAACATTTTAAGATGTGGAAAAGCATCCTCTCACGTGACACCCAGTAAGTGGAGACGTCTGGAGTGCCTGGGACTGGTGGTGAGAGCTCTTGGAACAAAAACAAGTCATCCAAAACAATAGTCAGCGAATGCTATTGTGTCCGATTCTGACTTTGTTCCAGTGAGTCTTTATTATCCCCGCGGGGCAATTTGTTTCGCAGACAGCAGCCAACAATCAACAGTCAAAATAAATAAACAACAGAAAAGACAACAATGAAAAAATACACAGACGTATTAATGAAACCAAAGTCTACAGGTACAAAAGAATTTCTGAAGCTATTAGTCTGACATGTAGGGACTTGCTGAGTTTGTTATATTTTCAGTTGCAGGCCATAGCACAGAACGGTTGCTTCTCACATTGTTTGACAGAAACACAGGAGAGGGAGAATGCTAAAGGGCTGCATAATAATCACAGTGATACTGAGGAAGAAATTGTTCCAATTGTAGTCATTCTGATACAATTTCACCTGAAGTGTATGTCTTGATCATGTCTGAGCAGAGGAGAGAGCAATATCTCAAATGGGCTACCAATCTCATTATCTCTGCTACAGCATCAAGAGTCAGGCTAAAGGTCATCATTTTTTTTTATATAATATTCTGCTACAAGTATAGCTTTGATCCATCTGTGGTATCTTAATCATGTTTCATTTTCAATGCATCAAAAGGTTTGGAGGAAACAGAGCACGCACCTGAAAAATAGGATGATGAGGAGTTACTTCATTTATGGAATCAAAAAAGAGAAGACAGACAGTTGTTTATGTATTTATTTATTTTGATCACTACACTTCAGATTATGGACACTGAGGCTCTAGTGGCATGACATGTGCTGCCTTTTTTCAATAGCTTGTGGATGCCAATTTAGCTGTTCCACTGCTGCTAATGTTAAAATGCCCCTCTCGCCATCAGACTTAGCACAAAGAGCTTAGACATCACATTTGTGTCAAAGTACTGCATTCAAAAGATGCATTTTATGTCTTATTCCCTTCCTGCCATTCTAAAGTAAACTAAACACTGGAAATACAGCTTAGTCAAATGAATGATGCAATATATTTCCATCTACATTTCATTTGTGTGCCACAAGTTGCTTAATGTTCATGTTTCTTCTTCCACGCACACAGAAGCATTTCTCATTTGTATAACTTAATGCCATGCTGAGCCAAAGTTTTAGGGAGGAAGGTTGACAAACAGCCCAGCTGAAGAGAGATTGTTTGCATAGCATATAAACTTGAAGAGGAAAGGGTGAAACACTGGCTTATTTGTGCCATACATCTTAAAACTGGCAAAGATGTATGTGCATGGCAAAATTCAAGCTTTTTGCATATCTCTTTAGACTGTCATGTTTGTGCCATTACGCTACTGGGTAACAAAATGTCTATGGCCATTCACTTGAATGTAGAAGAAAACCTGTTCTACACAGTGGGTTATTTGGGAACTGAATGAACTATGCAGTGCATTTTTTAACCTGCCAGCAATTTCTGGTCAGAGGTATCTCCTCTAAATTGAATGCAGAAAGCCTGTTCAACCATCTATTTTCTCACCACCCCCTGAACTCCCTCTTCCCATGGTCCCAGCATTAGTCTACAGCCAGGAGGGCCATGGAAATGGATAAAAGCTGTGCAACAGCTGGTGAGACGGAATCAGAGCCTTTTACCGCCCAAACTCAGTCCAAATGTGTCTGAATGTTACTGTGATTGAGAATCATGTGTCGACATTGATACAGTGGATATAAAAAGTCTACACACCCCTCTTAAAATGCCAGGTTTTTGTCATGTAAAAAAATGAGACCAAGATAAATCATTTCAGAATTTTTTCCACCTTTAATGTGACCTCTAACCTGTACAACTCAGTTGAAAAAATAAATGAAATCTTTTACAGGGAGGAAATAAAAATAAAAAACTGAAATAATGTGGTTGCACAAGTGTGCACACCC
>OMLB01025638.1:0-20227 GCA_900302555.1 Myripristis jacobus
AGGAGATTTTTACTGCACTACTTCTACTTCTACTGCAGTCACATACCAGCAGGAGAATTTTACTGCACTACTTCTACTGCAGTCACATACCAGCAGAGGAACAGTACTTCTACTTCTACTGCAGTCACATACCAGCAGAGGAACAGTACTTCTACTTCTACTGCAGTCACATACCAGCAGAGGAACAGTACTTCTACTTCTACTGCAGTCAGATACCAGCAGAGGAACAGTACTTCTACTTCTACTGCAGTCACATACCAGCAGAGGAACAGTACTTCTACTTCTACTGCAGTCAGATACCAGCAGAGGAACAGTACTTCTACTTCTACTGCAGTCACATACCAGCAGAGGAACAGTACTTCTACTTCTACTGCAGTCAGAAAATTTAATTAAACTGAATTTCTTTTACAGCCTCATGAGGATTTAAACTCCAATTTCAGACGCTTTTCCACCTTGACAAAATAAAATTCAGCTTCGTTCTGATCGAATTCTCTGTGTTGAACTAAAATCAGTTACTGAGTGGTCGTGTTGTCTTCCCCTGCCCGTCTCTCTCTCCCTGTCTCTCTCTCTCTCCCTGTCTCTCTCTCACCGTGCCGTCGGTTGGGTTAATGGTCTTGTAGGTCTTCCCTCCCTCGGCGTCCACAAACTCTCCGTTGATGAACAGCTGATGAGGCATCTTGACGGTCATGTTGTTGATGTTTTTCTCCACCTGAGGGAAGATTTTATGTAAAACACGGGAGACAGCAGCCGAGGTTTGCTATTTGGGCTTCGATGTGAGAATGAAAGTGTCTGTGCACTGAGGCTTAAGGAATCATTTTTAAAATTACTACTTCTCCAGAACGACAAAAACAGTCCGCTCAGTACATCAGAAAACAAATACAGCTGGTGACATTAATGTTAATGCTGAATAATCTGGTTAAAAAAAGAAAATTCAGCCTCCCTAATCCAGCCTGTGTACTGTTTTGTTAATAAAATGTGCAGCCAATGTGAGTCTGAGCTTGTGCACACTGTAAAATCTATGGTGTTAAAACATTTATATATTTCGCAGTATTAATACAGTACATAGTACATAGTATTTTGTGTTAGCTTAGCATAAAGACTTGGAGTCTATGGGAGTTGGTAGCCTGGCTCTGTCAAAGTGAAAAAATAAATGTGTACTTGAAATACACATTTTCTGTAATGATGTAGTCCTTCTCTTGAGGATTTGAGCAACTGCAACTGAAATAATTTCCCCTTGAGGATCACTAAAGTATTTCTGATTCTGATTCTCTGAATGTTAAAACCTTTCTTAATTTTTTTTTTTGTTTAATAAATATTGTTATTATATTTTGAACCCAAGGACATATGTTTCTAATCCACATGATCCACTGTGTAAATAAGAAAGCTTCAGAGTTGCTGTAAAGTTTATTTTTTCACTTTGACAGAGCCAGGCTAACAACTCCCATAGACTTCAAGTGTTTATGCTAAGCTAACAAGAAATGCTACCCATAGGAAATGAACCACTGGACGAACAGAGGTGGAAATTGTGTCCAACATCTGGTCTCAGTCTGGGTTAGACAGAAAAAGGGTGTTTTGCCCAAAATGTTGAAGTATTCCTGTAAGCATATCCAGTATTAAGCGGTAAAGGAGGGAGGGAGGAGGGAACTGAACTCCCTGTGCATTTAAACTGTTAGTTAACGACGACACCGCGAGGAGGCGGCGACGTACATAGTCAACGACCAGCTCCTCTTCGTCGTCCTCGCCGCGGAGCTTCCTCACACACATCTGGATGAAGTCCTGGAAGGAGGTGTTCATGTAGACGTCCTCGTTCTGCAGCTGGCAGCCGCTGGCCCGCAGCTTCACCTCCTCCACCAGCCTGAGGAGAGGCAGAGGAGGAGGGCAGGAGGAGGAAGAGAGGCGGAGGAGGACGAGGGCAGGAGGAGGAGGAGAGGCGGAGGAGGGCAGGAGGAGAGCGAGGGACGCAGGTGGGACGATGTGGCGGACAGAGAAGAAAGATAAAAGACAGGCGATTAATTAAATTGGAAATTAATTAAAGGGAAGTGAGTGAAGGCAATGAATTAAATGGGACACCAGATAAAAAAAAAGACAGGAGAACAGAGGTGGGAGTGTTAAAGGTCCAGACTACATTTCCCATGAACCCTGCTGTCTGGAGTAACCCAGCCGAGCGGTACATCATGTAAAATGTCTGGTGCATATTCCAGGCAAAGATCTCTCTCTTGTTTACCATAATTATATAATCATCAAACAATTAATGTGGTCATAACTAAAAGATGGTAAGATGCTAAATATGGCAACTTTTCCTCCTCTTCAAACACTGTGCGGTGTCAAATCTTGTTTTTCCTTCACTTGTTATATTAAAAAGAAGATTTCAAGACTGAATATGAGGCTAAAAGCTTCTTTTTGCTTTAGGTACATACTAAAAATCACTTCTGTCTCCCTCAGATTTTATTCTTGTTCTTTTTTTCTTGTGCTTTGCTTTTAAAACGACCACTCAGCAGCAACAGAACTGACTTTTCCATCCCTTACTCTTTTCTTTTTCTGATGTGGCAATTTAAGTTTAAGTCAGATAACATCAGACTGCTCATGTGTGCTTTGTGTTTACCTGACCACGTCCATGGAAGCAGCGCCGGACTTGAAGAAATCGGTGGAGTCCTCGATCTGAGCGACGTTGGTCAGGATACTCTGCCACACCGCCTGCGAGGAGAGGAAACCCCATGCAAAGTCAGCCGGGGAGGGGACAGGGGAGAAAACTCTTTTTGTGGCCAAAAAAAAGACAAAAAAAAGACATACCCTCATCTGTTCAGCAAAAGCCTTCTCCTCCTCTGTCAGCTCCACAGCGGCACTACTGCCGGAGTGAAAGTACTGAGCCGCCGCGATCATCTTCCCATCCTCAAACTGCAGGTTCTTCACCAACAACTGCAGAACAAGAGAGAGGAACAACATCAGCACATTAGGTTATTCTAAGTCTATTACGATCCTGAGATTATTCAACTTAATCTTATAACCGGAATTAAGACCAGTTTTATCCCCAAAAATAAGATTACAAATATTAATCAACAGAAAAAAAGACAACATTCTGAAGTCCTCCTAAACCGTATTTACAACTGTAAGGCATGTTTAACCAAATTCAGGATCTTTGCACAGTCTTAGTTTATGTATCTGCAGAGGATGTGAATGCAGCAGCTGGGAAATAGTCTTTCTTTTACTTTTTTTTTCCAACTTTGCCTCACTTTGCAAAGTTGGATCAACCAAATATGCATGATTTTAAGACTTTGAATAGACATTGCCGTAAAAAGTAAAGGAAATTTCTTTTTTCTTGGAAATTTCCGACTTTATAATATCAGACTTTTCAAGGTTTTTTTTCATACATTTACCACTTTAAATTTCCCCCCGCATTCAACGGCCCTAATACGCCAATATACTACTACTGGGAATTTAGTGTTGTTTTGTTTTTTGCCTGTCAACCGATACACACTCCAGTTGACCAGTCCAGTAGGTGGCGGTAATGCGCCTGCAAGCTGGTTTGCCAAACGCAGTAAAAAATTAAAGACGGAGAAGAAGGAGTAAAGCGCTGCATGTCGCAGAAGAAGAAGACGCCGCGGCGGACTCTTGCTAGCAGCTAACAAGCAAACAACTGCAGCGAAATAAGAAATTATCTCAGTAAGAAAATAAAAACACAGTTGGAGGAGACGGCTGGCAGAATGGCCACCGCGACGCTCCAGTCCTTCAACCTCTTCCTGACGGAGAGGTTGACCGCCGCGGCCGTGGACATTTTCGGGTTCGTGGAGAAGACGGTGCTGGAGTACCAGGAGGAGGTGCAGCGGACCCGGCAGGAGAACCAGCGGCTGCAGCGGCTCCTGGACCTGCTCTACCAGCCCGAGATCCGGCTGCACCGGGCAGGTCTGTCCCGCACACACGCACACACGCACACACACACACACACACACACCGCCGCCTCCTCCTGTGGTGTTTTCACAGCCCAGGGCCGGCTCTAGCCATGTTGGTGCGCTAGGCGAAATGACTCCCTGGCGCCCCCCATCCTGCCACTTCCCCCCACTACTGGCTGCAGAGCGTGCAGAGTAATAAATGTATGACTATCCTGCATTGTCTTTGCAAGAGTAGTGCATATCTCATGGTGTCAGTCATCTACATTTCTAAATACACACACCTCCTGCCCGTGCAGTAAATCATTTGCTCCAGTTTACAGCAGTATTGGTCTTTGATTGCAGAAAAAAAGAAAAAAAAAAAACTTGCCCATTGTGGAAAGGAAAAACATCATATATCTCTGCCAGTTTTTAAACACACCTGGTATACCCAAATTGTTGGATATCTCTCTGCATGCTTGGGCTTTTTAATGAGCTCACAGTCTGGTGTCCCACAGCTCCGCACACAGAGAGACAGCCACATGTCTTTGTTTATTTCTTTCTTTGGTTATTTTATTTGTTATTTTCAAGACAGAACACAAAGGGAGGGCGCCAATGGGCATCGGAAATTATTATTATTAGTAGTAGTAGTAGTAGTCATAGTAGTATTAGTATTATTATTTTTCCCGGAGGGTGACTGGCACTGGCGGCGCCCCTCCAGCAGATGGCGCCCTATCCAGCCTATGCCAAGAGCCGGCCCTGTCACAGTCACATCAGATCTGTGTGGTTTAGCTCAAATTAACATTGGGAAGAAAAGCCATGCTAGCTAGCTTGAAATGGATACTATTTTTTTTTTTTTTTTTATCTTTATGAAAATACAGTCAAACATACCAACATTTCAGTCATGTGCTTAATATAATGTATAAATAAACATGAGTATGATTTTTTTTTAAAATCTAATATGAGGATATCATCGGGGGAACGGACTCCGTTTATATAAAATCTTTAAAAAAATAATAAAAGGCACCAGTTATTCCTCTTCAAAGAGTTCACACTACACATTGACAGATTTCACTTTTTTTAGTGTTTCTAAGTTTGATAGAAACTGATGATCACTGTGAAGCCTGATGAAGTAAAGGACAGACTTCCGGTCGGTTTTCAAAATAAAACCACAATTGACACAACGCAAAAGTGGCAACGAAGTAGATAAAAATAACAATTGTTTGTCATACCATAATACTGACTGTTGTTTCTGGGGCTGAGGCGACATGCTTATCTCGATCCGATGCTATCGTGATACTTGGCTGCCGATTTGATATGAACTGTGATTTGCTGTTATGATTTATTGCATGTTTTGTTTTTTGACTCATCCTCTAGTTTGTGGTTGTAATGTTTCGTGAGGCTTTGAGGTCACTGTAGGTCATTTTGTGTAGTGAGGTCAAGGATCATTGAATCCACAAGAGTCTCAGCTTTCCAGTCAAAGCCAACCGATGCAACTCCAAGACTGTTTTTACCTCCTTGTCTAGTTTTATAGAGGGGCTGCGGCAGGACTCCTCATTCTCATGAAATTCAGCCCGTCCTGTTTATTAGGGTCTGTGTGCAGAGGGTTCGTCAGTTTTCTAGTTAAACCACAGGACATGGTGTCATTCTTGGAACTCTGTCCTAAATTAATCATGTTGTTTTTTTCAATAATGTGAATTTATGGGATGATGTCATGAGTTTTTGTGATATGATCTACCTTTTTTTATATTAAAATGCTGAAAATGTTTGAAAAAATGAAAAATGCGATGAGCGGTTGTGACCAAAATGTATTTATCACAGCTGTGAACTCTTAATCTCATTGAGCGAACCTCAGCCGGGTTGTTCCCTCTTAGTAAAGTTACAGTAAAGTTATCTCAGTGTGCGGTGATGAACCACGATGCTTTAAACTGAGCGTTTTGTTATAAATCTGGATGGGAGGAGTTTCTTCCCGCTCTCTTTCGTAGGAATAAACGGAGCCACTAGTGCAGCAGCAGTATTTCATCCAGGCTGGGGGGTTAGGGTCTTGCATGCTGTGTGTGGTGATCAGGTCCATCTGATGGCCGACACACTGCATCTCTGAGCCTGTGAGATAAATGAGATGCGGGCTTTCTGCGGGACGACCAACATCACTGGCAGGATTTCAGA
The DNA here is from genome assembly GCA_900302555.1 of Myripristis jacobus. Classification (NCBI taxonomy): domain Eukaryota; kingdom Metazoa; phylum Chordata; class Actinopteri; order Holocentriformes; family Holocentridae; genus Myripristis; species Myripristis jacobus. Next base: position 6,030 of record OMLB01025638.1, read on the forward strand.
TCTGCCGTTTTAAAAAGTCTGGAAGAAACAAACTGTAATAAACAGTGGAGATCAAAGGCAGCCGGCCATCAAAAGCATTTTTATCATCGATCGAGTCCACAGAATATAAATTATTTCTTAAGGGCTGTCAGCCATAAGGTGGAAGAGTCTTGCTGCCTTCATGCGCTCCATACAAGCTCGTACTTCCAAGTTCTCCAGTCCTAAATAACTCACTCGCTCACTTTTCAGTCAGAAATAGCCAAATGAACCCTGAGGTGTCTGGTACACTTCAACTTTTTCATTGTATTTGGCACTTTACTGGGTCATTCAAGCACATCGCTCTTATACTTGCAGTATTTCTGACAGCAATTGAATGCAGCATCCGCTTGCTAGCGTTGTGACTGCTGGCGCGGTGCAGAGCAAATACAGAAAAACAAAGACATGAGGTAAATATTTGGACTTTTAGACCCACAATGCAGTGATTTGGGTGCAGAATGCTTGAATTATTAAGCTGTAATTTAAAGGTCATTTTGTGGCTATTTAATCAGGCTTTTAATAGGTTTATTTGTTATATTTTCTTCCAGACATTTTGGCCATCAGGAAGCTGTTTGCTTTACCAGACAAAATCAGACATACAGGGCCTATCAGCAAATATAAACCTGGTTTGGAAAATTTCCACCAAACTGCACCATTTACAATCCCATTTCTGTTGAAAATGATTTTATCATCTTGCAGTTTACGGTAACTCCAGTGTGTGTGTGTGTGTGTGTGTAAAACTGTGTATGCGAACGATTATCATCGCAGAGCCGCAAAGTGTGAGGTGATGGTGCCTTGTAGTGCACATTTGTTGATGCCACGTCAAGCTGTAAGTGGTATCAAGTGAGAGCTAGAACTGCTCATCCACACGTTGTGCAAATATTCCTGTGAATGCATCACTGCCATTTGTAAATCGGATTATGTGAATGTGAATAGTTTACATTGCATATGTCTGGGGAGGTCTGAGGAGCATATGCATTTAGGGCGTGTCCAAGTCCACTTTTGCTATTTTAACAGCAGAAAAAAGGGGTCATGGGCGCCTGGTTCAAAAGGGCTGTACTGAGTCTCTTCATTAATCATGGCTGTGTTTTGGGTGTAACATGCAGTGAACCAATCAGAGCGCCGTCTCCCATTCCCTTTAAAAGCCAGGTGTGTCACACCTTGGTGGGTTGCTGTTATAATGGAGGATTAAGAAGGAAGAAGGAAGGCTTCTCTGCAGAGGAGACGGATCTGCTCGCGGCGTCCCTGTGTGTGGAACCAGCAGAGTGGACGCACGCTGGCGCCCCCTGTGTAGGCCTGCAGTACTGTCTTGATAATATAGTTCCCTTAAAATAACGATAAAAACCGCACCAGTGCCTTCACACGTGCTGTTTGTTGGTCAGTCGCTTCCAACTGCCTCAAGATGTGCCAACAACGCGCCTGACTGCACCTCGTTTTAGGACCAACACACCCTTCGGAGCTCAGATAGGCACAAGCGCATTTGCTATTTACACAACGCGGGCGCTGGACGGAAACATGACAGATGTGCCGGTTGGAAACCAGCAAAGACACTTGTGTTGCACTTGGCGCCGCTTTGCACCGGGTGTAAGATCGAGCCCTCTGTGTTTCACACGAGCTTTTCAAACCTAGACATTTTTACTTGTGTACATTTGCCTCTCGATGGGCAGTGGGTGTGCTGACTTCTGTAGCTGTTTACATTAAACACAGATTATTAAATAGGACAGCTAAGTGACGACCCCCCCCCCTTCATTTTCCCTTCTGGATGTGGAAGTTTGAATTAGGGCAAGACTGCCACCTATAATGATTACATCTCTTATGAGGTCTGAGTGAATAGCTAGTGATGCTTGCACTGTTTGCTTTAATGTTGTAATTACAGTTATTAAATCCAGCACAGCATTTGTGTTTGCTGTATCCTGTTAAATGTGTACGCTCTGCTGCTGCGACGACCAGACTCCCCCCATGGGACTCATTCACTATTGATCAAATCTAGTGTAATCATGTGTGACCAGAGGATTGTTGTCGCAGCTGGAAGCATTAATAATGCGTTTATCCCATCCATTGTTACAGACTCTGGGCAGATTGCTTTACCCGCACCCACAGAGGAGCATTCCCTGCAGATGCTGCCGACCAAGAAGGAGTGGATTCCCAGCGTGGGCCAGGAGAAGTCGGGACCGCTGCCCGTTAAAGAGGAAAAGCAAGAACTCTGGACCGGTCCTGAGGAGCATCAGGTCTGTCCGGACTACAGCGGCGAGATACTAGTTACTACAGTTGGACAAAATGCAGAAAACAGAACGAAACCAGAAGGAGACCAGGTGCCGGTGCAGGAGCAGGCGCCATCGTCCACTGCGGGTCCAAATTGTGAAACGAGTAAAAACACCCACACTTGCACTATTTGCAGTCAGGAATTTCTGCATAAAATACACTTCTTACGCCACACAGTAGCTCATTCAAGCAAGAACCATGTCATCTGCAATGTGTGCGGCAAAACAACCCAGAACAAGAGTGACATGAAACGCCACATGAAGACCCACACGGAGGAAAGGCCCCACGACTGTCCCATTTGCGGAAACCGATATAAACTGAAAAGCCACATTAAGGAACATTTAAGGACACACACCGGGGAGAGGCCGTTCACCTGCTACATATGCGGGCAAAGTTTCAACAGATGCACCACCATGAGCAAGCACGCTAGACTCAGACACAAAGAGTATAAACCGTACAGATGCCCGCAATGCGACGAGCGCTTTCCCGTGCTGGTTGTGTTCAGACAGCACATGAAGAGCATCCACGACGTCACCTTAGCCGTGTGAAGGGCTGTGGCCGCTGATGTTCGAAAGCTCCTGACAGCTGATACGGTCATTGGGATTGCTCTCTGACAGACTTAACCTGTAACTGATGCGCACAATAAACATCCAAAAGCTCTCAGACTCTTGTAAGATCATTGTGTTCACTTGCATCTGCCCACAAAATGTCTACAGTGCCTTGATTACTGTATGGAATCAATGTTCTTTTTTTGACAGCCATTTTAATTTTAGTCTTAGTCTTAGTCTTCTTGACGGACATGCTTATTAGTCTTAGTCACATTTTAGTCATTGCTGTCCTTAATAGTTTTAGTGTGTGTCTTTAAAGTTGAAACTAATTGAATCATGCCAGTACAGGTAGACTCTCCCCTCTCCCATCAATATAGATGAAATGCAGCCATGCAGTACTTAATGATATACTCAGGATTGCACATTACACACATGTAAAACTGATAACTGTGGAATCACTGGTCATTACACAAAGACAGAAATAAAGCCACGATCGAAAAGAAAGAATGTTTTGTTTGTTTGCTTGACTGAGAACCAGACCTTGAGTGTACTGTGCCACTATAATTTACAAGATGCATTTGACTATTATGATGTAAAACTTAACAGACATCAAAATATACAACCCCAGTCTATATTTACCTGTTTGTTTTAGGTAAATTTGCTGACTTTTAAGTGCATATCCATCACCATCACCCATGTGTTACCGTGTTTTTTGTGTGTGCAGGCTCCCTGCTAGCCTCATTGCTCATATTTTGAGCTTTTGGCAGACAGGTTTCACGCAGATTGCACGATTGCACACGATTGGAGGAAATAATGCATTTTGAAAGTCCACTACACCACCTACTAACATTTTCGTCCCGTCTCGTCTCGTCATGACGAAAACACACACATGTCTCGTTATGTTTCCATCATCAAAGAGCTATTTTTAGCTCGTCATCGTCATGAAAAAAAGGGTCGTTGACGTAAAAATTTCGTCATCATAATCGTTGACGAAAGTAACACTGTATGGAATTAGCCATTCTGGATCCATTATGCTTGTGGGCTGTTCATGTCTGTTACTGTAATCCAACTTATTTGTGTTTTTTTTTTTCCTGTAGAATACCACTTAATAACGTTTTTTGAAGTGCTACACCAATAAAATTGTATGTAATTATTTATTTTGCAGTGTTTTCATTTAGTATTTGTTTGTAACCCTACTAGAACTCAGTGGTGATTTAAAAAAAAAAGTCATTCTTTTCATTCTCTGAAGGGTGAACAAGAAAATAAAGGAAACTAACATTACAGTTCATCAATTTCAAATCAATGTCAAAAGGTCGCACCATGAAAGGAAACACTATATGGTTATTTTTACTACCTGAGGCCAAGAGGTGCTTCTCCTGTGCCAAACTTGTACCACTTTATTTCAAATGTTTTTAGTCGAACTATTTTTGTTTGCTTTTCAAATTTATGCTTCATGCGAGTATCTCAAACAACAACACAGGTCCCATTATTAAGTACGGCTTTAACACTGTTTAAATACAACTAATGGCCTCATACTTCTCACATGCAACATATTTAACGCTCAGAAGTTCTCACATGCTTGTCATTTAAATTGACTTTTTTTGGGGGGGGTGACTCATCTAATCTCAGCAGATGGATCCTAATTGAAGCTCAGCAGAGTTTTCCATTGCAAAAAGTGTTTTCAGTGACACTTATTTGGAGTTGACTGACAGAGCGACACACCAAGCAGACCTCAGAGAACTACCACCGACTAAGGTAGATGCTCAGATTGCTGTAGTCTTTATTCATAACAAAAACAAAACAAAAGATAAAGAACTAATCATTATCTCTTCATTTTCACACCATGCTTAAACAGTTTCATTTTTGTCTGATGAGAAGTTGCAGGTTGCACTTGCGTTGTCATTTCTTGGTCTTTAACTTGGGGAAGAGATGAAGTTCAGCTTAAAAAACAAGCAGCTCCCTCACTGTGTGCTCTCTTGTTGTTATTTGCTTTGCTCATTTTGTGTTTACCTTTTCATGGGCCCTGATTAGCTTTACCTGAACAACCAATCAGAAAGCTCTCCTGTACCGATAACCTCTGCCGCCAGTTCCACATGATGAATCAGCTACTCGGTTGCTGATTAAGGCTGTTGAGTGCCAACACTGCAGGACATGCTGCAAAAACTAGGGCGATGGTTGGTCGCAGATCCTCCGTAATGAGGACTGACAGCTGATGGTTGGCTTGGGGGCGTCGGGGCCTCTTACGGCTCCAGGGCAGATGTTCAAAAAGATCTAAAGGGCTAAACTACCCATGATGGGTGTAGAGAAGGACTTCACACCTACTGATGTTAACTTTGGTAACACATTTCCGCTTCTATCCTTGCAGATGCCAAACAACCGGCTGTATCTGTCCCAGCGGACGTGATTACCCAGAAGCAGCAGGAGTGGAGCCCCATTTTAGACCAGGAGGAGCCGGGACCTTCACATATTAAGGAGGAGGAGGAGAAGGAGGAACTCTGGACCAATGGAAATGAGGAGCAACTCTCAGCGGAGGACAGCGACGAGGGGGACGCCTTGACGAAAGAACTCATCAAAACAGTTCAGGAGCTGGAGAACAACGCAGCAACCGAGAGAAACAGTGAGCCGAAGCTGTCCGACACAGAGGATCCAGATCCGGATCCGGATCCGGATCCGGATGGCTCCGAGGCAAAGACGAGCACGACCTTGTATCGCTGCCATATATGCAATTACATTTTCACCAAAAAAACTGTGCTCAAGTGGCACCTCAAGACCCATGAAAGCAAGACGCATGATGGCAAAGGGAACTTTGACTGTCAGATATGTGGTAAGCATATACCTTGCCAGAGTAACCTGCAGAATCACATGAGAGTCCACACGGGAGAAAGACCCTACAGCTGCCATTTTTGTGGGAAATCTTTCAAACTGAAAGGGCATATGACAGAGCACATAAGGACTCACACTGGGGAGAAGCCCTTCAGCTGCCACATCTGTGAAAAGTCTTTCAATAGAGGTTCAACCTTAAGGAAACACGTTTTGGTCAAACATAAAGAGCAGAGACCGTACAAATGCGAGGACTGCGATGAACTGTTTACTGAAAGGCTGCTGATGAAAAGGCACATGCGGAAAGTTCACGGCGTCAAGCTGTCCACGGGACAGATGCCCGTCTGAGAGAACTTCAAACAAAGTCTGACTGCTGTGTGATGCAGATTGCATGTGATCAGAAATGTCAATGGAGGCTGGGGAAAATTAACAGAGGCCTCAAAGGGATGTAACTACAATAAAACTCTTTTGCTGTAGAGATGAAGCTGGGCAACTGGAAGGACGAATCATCTGAAGGAAGCGACTGTTCTTTTCAAAAGGCAAACGTCAAATGTGACTTTCGATACAACAAAATACTTAAAGAGCAGCTGTAGACTTGCTCGTGTTCTTGTACTGCCTCACATTTTTGTAATTGTGAACCTCTTACTGAAGCTCCAGCGGTGCCCATTTCAGTACGTCCTGTGTTTGCAGCTTTGGTGATTATTGATAGTAGTGACAGAATTTTATTGCGCGACACAGGAACCACCGGCTGTTCAACATTATAAAACAATGGTCTATATTAATGTGTGACCATCCTCTGTTTTGAATCAGGATTTGTCTTAAAACTCCAAACAGAGTTGACTACATTAACATCTGAAACTGTTTTGAACTAGTGACTCCTGTGTTGCACAGTAATATCCCACTGCTAATTACCAAAGGCTATGAGTATATATATATCTATATATATGTGTATATATATGTGAGTTCTATTACATTTTTTTCTTGTGCCAAAGTTCAGTTATGAGCCTGATGTAAACCAGGTGTGTTAACCTGCAAATGTAAGACTTGAAAGTCCCCCCAGAAAACAGACTTGGGTGAAATGCGTCACTGTAGTATTTTGTGTTTTCTGTCTCATTCGTGTAGCTCCACAATAAAAGAATAAGAAAAGTAAAATGTCAAACCAGAAAGTGTTCAGGCTAGACTAGCCAAGGGCAGTCAATTATGACAACTGTAAAAAGGTTAAGCAAGACGCTGCAGAAAATTAGGTTCAGACTCAATGAAACGTGAAGCTTTAACCCGCGTCACCTGAGGAGATTTCCCCTGAGCGCCAAGGCCCGAGCAGGAAGATTAACGCCGTGTTCACATCGTACGGGGACGAAGGTGGAGGGGGGAAAGATTCCCATTTCTACTACTGGCAAGGTTTCACATCAGCTAGAGAGATGAAGGGTGATCAAGAAAATAAAGTAAAACAACATTACAGTTCATCAAGTCCATATCAAATGGTAGCACCGTTAAACTGCTAATTTCACAAAAACTGGTTTGTGATGCATTCAAGCTTCTGTGGGTAACTTTCCTTCATAATTTTGACAAACCAACAGTATAACGCAGAGAGTCCGATCCAAACTCAGTGCACAGAGAAAAAAATCCGGTCTTCCAGGCTGCTCCTGGCGCTGTAATCTCATTAATCACAGTTTTTAAAAGCCTAACGGGATGAGTCCAGTCACGTCTTGTGCACAAGACACTGAATCTCAAGTGGGTGCTGTTTGAATTCAAATGTTCAAAACGACAGTCTGCCCACTGCAGCGTCACCCACAAACTTAAAATTGAGATTTATTTACATTTGGTTGCCACTTTCCACATACTTGAAAGTTATTTAGTATCTTACTGTAAAATACAAGATTCCTTGAAATTACAAGTTCGACGTTGACGTGAACGCTGTTTACAAATCTGAAGATGGTTTTTGTGATGAATACAATATATTTGTCCTATTGCGACCTCATTTAAAAGAACTCTTCCTGAAACAGTAAATCTCAGAAAGTGATGTATAATCATCTCCATCATCTTATTTATACATATTTTTTAAACTATGTAAACCATGACTGTTGCAAAGACTGTTTAAAATCACCGGAGGGTTTGATGTTACACTACTGGTGGAGATCATCATCATCACCCTCTGAGCTTAACTGTCTCAGGAAAAGTTCAGAAATGGACCGGGGCTTTAAAGGGCAATGAAACCCAGGCGGAGAATCTAGGTTTTGCTGCCATCTAGTGGTTGAATTATTTACCCTGCTGCAGTGATGTTAGTGTGCCTCGTTTGGCCGCCCTACATCTCTGCTGGGTTCGATCAAAGTGCAGCAGACAGGGAAAGATTACAATCAGGAAGACGATGTAAAAGTTGCACTATCATACCCAAACGGCCTACCGATGTCTTCACCTGCCACTCTGAATTAGTCAAGCTGTGCTAAAAACTCTAGCAGAAATACTGTATGTGCCATGTCGGAGACACTGGGAAAGAAAAGACAAATGGTGCATCTTTGAAGTCAGCTTTCTCCGGTGCAGGTTTCCAGTGACTCCAGAGTTTAATCTGGGCAAACGGGGTGACGCTCCAGTTTCTCTGTTTATCCCACATTGGAAGTGTTATGTTTTATTACCTCAATCCAGCATTCATTTTTATTGTTTTATGTTTTTCCTTCTCATGTTAGATTTCTAACTTTCTGTTTTCATGTGAAGCGCTTGTTAACTGTGTTTTTTTTTTTAAAGTGCTATATAAATAAAATTTATTGGTGTTCTTCTTACTGCTGTGATTATGATGATAACCTGCGTATCAACCAACTGTCCTTTTAGGATAGCCCAATTTATTTTAGGTTTATCCTAAAAACTATTTAATAAGAGCAGTTGTAACTCCTTTTGACCTGTAAATATGGCACTTTGGAATGACTTAAGTACTTTTTGGTCTAAAAAGTGGGCTGATTTGACAGGAGTGCATGCTCAACGGTAGTGAAAATCTGAAACATGATCATTATTGAGTGGCAGATTTGACTCCAGCTGTGATAATGCAGTTTCTCAGGGTATACACCGTGCATAAATTCTGTTGCTAACTTAAAGTAAACACATTTAGTGCCATCTGCATTCAGTGAGGAAGCAACAGTATGGAAACACAAAGGACAGCTGCACATCTAAAAAGGGAATTATTTAAAACATAAGCTATCAAATGGATCCCCATGTTTTACTGACTAAAAATGATGGAACAAGGCTGGCACTGTAACGTGTTTGTATTTGATTTCACTGGACTGTAACTCAGCAGGGCGTCTTGTTTCTCCACGCCATGAAAAGGAGAAACATCAAAGATTTTAGGATGGAGAAAACCTCTGGAGTCAAATCTGAACCAAGGCAGAGAAATCTAAAAAGGCATGTCCAAATGGTGCACAGTAAAATGAACTCATTTCGTAGCAAAGCCGCTAAAAGTATGCTGTTTCAACACTTCAAATTATTATTATTATTATTAATAATGAAAAAAACGACACAGGCCTGCATGTGTGTCTGATTCCAACACTATTAAATGCACTCAGTGAGCTTGTACTCTCCTTGGCAGCTTATGTCGAAGCCATAATATATTACATAACACAACAAAGAGCTTTTCAGCATAGATGAAATTTAATTGTAGCAGTTCAGACAAAAACATTTGACCCACTAGACTGTGCCACAAATATTTAGGTCATTTATTGTGGCTTAGATAGTTGTAACTGGGTGATTCCTCTGATATTTTTGTGGGATGTACAAATTGGGTTGATCGGTTGTAATTACTGAAACAGTTTATACTTATACATCGATAAAAGAAAACTGTTGGTATGCATTTAAATAAGCCCGCGATATTTTATTATCCATTATACCGATCTATTATTTTTACAATTCTTACTCTTTCTTCTGAGGTTTACTTTCCATTTTATGCTCCATTTGCATGTTCATATGGCAATCCTCTCTTTTTTTTTTTCTTTTTCCTCGAGGATCAGCAAAGTTTAATCTTATTCCATCTCAGTTAATGCCATGGTTTGAAACTGAGCAGTCGAGCATAAAATCACTAGCTGGTCTCCTGCCATCCCAGACCAGACCAGCAGCGTCCAGACCGACCCGCCGGTTAATTTATTACTTTGTCGGTAAGTACAGTACAGAGTCAACTGCAGGTTTCCCCACTGGTGCTATGTTACTTTTGATCTGCACAGTCTGATAGGAGATCTTTGGACTCGCTGACACAAAACGCCGACTGTTATCTCAGACTCTAACAAGCCTCTGATTGAGATTTTTCCACCAGTGTTGGGTTGGGGAAAATGAGCTGGAGATAAAAAACCTGATAATTCTCCATTGTGTCCCTGGTCTAGTTTGACTTACCGCCTTGCCGTCGTTGCCAAAAAGCACCAGGCCCGACTTGGTGACCAGGCCAGGGCGGCTCGCTCCTGGGATGTCTAGAGGCTGACCGTTAGCCGTGGTGCCGTTATCCACCAGACTGGAGCCGTAGAAAGTCACTTTCTGCAGGAAAACAACAACAACAGCCGTCAGTGTTGAAGAAAAAAAAAATTAATCATGCATGCTGCTCCTCTAGGAAAAGTTCAGTCCAGTTTTGTGCTTTTGGACAGAAACAGGGGCATGAAGCGAGAGACAGAAACCGAAACCAGGATGGACATTTTCTGTCAGAGTTTGCTCATTTTGGTGCAGCAGCTCATTGAACTGATGAATCTGCAAAGTCAGTCCTTACAGTGTCATCTATCACAGCCTCTAGTGGGAGCTGTCGCCAAAAGAAAAAAGAAATAAACTCTAATAGCCACTCGGGGTGTAACGGTTCAATAAACCCACCGTTCAGTTTGTATTGCAGTTTTTGGGTCAAGGTTTCAGGTTTGGTTCAATTTGTTTTGTACATCAGGGAGAAAAAACACTTATTTGCAACTTCAGAGATTTCGAACAATATAAGAACAATATGAAACCAACAAATATTCTTTCAAAGGCAGAGGTGCCTCTTAGACAATTTAACACAAACATAAAGACACTGTGAGGACATTGATCAGTTCAGCTGCTCAGTGTGTGGCTGTGTGGCTCTCATACAGTGAATCTGCTTCTGCACTTTCCACATCCAACATCAAAATAAAATAAAAATGTCACATGTGAAATATACCTTTTTCTCATGTGAAAAATGAATGTCACATGTGAAGTAAGATTTTCACGTGAGAAGAAAATGTCACATGTCAACTGGATATTTTTACATTTGATTTGCTATTTTCACATGATTGAAATTTTGCACATGTGAAAAGAAAATTGGTCACGCAAATTCATGCAGAATTTGCATTTTCACATGTGACTGACTTCTGAACTAGAATTTCCACATGTAAAAACATGAAATCACACAAGATTTGCATCTTCACATGTGAATTCCACATTATCACATGTTACTAGTTTCTTAGCATGTGAACTATAAATTTCACATGTGAAAACAGCACATTTCACATGAAATCACATGTGAACTTTGCGTTCCAGTCATGTGAATTCCACACTTGTGCCTTGATTCTTGTGTGAACTATAATTTTTCACATGTGAAATAAGCACATGTGGTTGCAGATCACATGTGGAAAAACCAACATGAAAATCACATGTGAAATCATTAAATCACCTGTGGTTGTACATCACATCATGTGTTGTAAAACCACTTGTGATTTCATGTGTGACTGAAGGTCCAACCATCACCGGTGAGAACTTTGTAGGGTGTGTTGTGTATTGAAAGGTCCATTTTTTCAATGGTTTGGTTTTACTCCCCTACTAGCCAGTCCTTTGAAACAAACAGAAGAGAAACTAATAATTCCCTGCAGACACGGCAGAGTGTGGTCCCACCTGTCCGTCAACCTCGGCCCAGGCTCCAGGCACTTTGTCGTTCCCTCTGATCCAGTTGTGCAGAGCTTCAGCCGACTGGTTCCAGTCGATCTACCAACAGACAAAACCAAAGCGATAAACTCAGTGGCTGCTTTAATCTAATCTAATCCAGTCCAATCCAACTGTTGTGGATTGTGTTGTGTACAAGTGGACCTGATAAAGTGGACACTGTGTGTGATCAGTCTCTGCAGCTGTGACACACACACACACACAAAACATGAGTCTAGTCTAACTGTGTTCCTTCTGTGTAAATGACCAGTTCAGACATTTTTTATCAATCATGCAATCGGTTAAACTGAAGCATGTATGGACATTGGATAACAGTATTGGACAGCTATTTTACAGGAAGCTCTTGCTGGCAATGACTGGAATTTTAAAATATTTCAAAACAAGAGCTGCCTAATTTGCTGCTATAATCACCAATATGTTAAAACAGTGATGCTAATTATGTCATTAATTAGGCTACTAAATGCATTAATTAGCATACATTTGGCAATCCGTATTCTTTTCTACAGATAGCACCAGAGGCACTGATGGGAACTCTGTAGGTCAAAGAATTGACATGTTATAATGCAGTAGTTTCAAGAAAATATGTCGTTATTAATATACAGATTTACACACCAAATCAAACTATCAACTTTCTACGAGGGACTTGTGGTTTGAGTATCAGGTGGTTAGAGTTTAATGGACTTTAAAAATACTAACCATTTCACACTTGCACTTGCATTATATTCCATATTCACACAGGAAAGTCTTTCTATATTTGGATTTCATACCAAACACCACATGATTATGGGTCTCGCTCAGCTCCTGTGTTACCTTGGAATTGTCTTTCTTCTGGATGCACTCATACGTGGCCCCCTCCTCTGGCTGGGGGATCCTGGGAGCTTTCCCCTGCGCGATCAGCCTCACCGCCTCCACCTGGAACCAGGACAATTATATCTAAATATTACACCACCAGTAAGACCACGGGTTTCATTTGTGCCGTCTTTATGAACGTGGCTAACGGTGTTTTTGTTACTTTGGAGGTGTAGCTAAGTGAAAAGAGCAGGGAATTAAATCCATAACATGCTGCTTTTTGTACAATTTTAATATGTTACACAATGTGGCTCTGTTTCTTCCATCTATTTGAATTTTATTGTCTTATGTTTTTCCTTCTCATTTTCGATTTCTAACTTTTTGTTTTCATATGATAACTGTGTTTTTTAAGTGTTATAAATAAAACTCTTACTGCTGATATGATGATGATAACCTGAGTTGCCTCTCTGTAAAATATCCACCAAAAGCAAGCCTTACATTTGCATACTACCCTTTCAGGACACCCTCATTTATTTTGAGTTTATCCTAAAAATATTTACTAAGAGTAGTCGTAACTCTTTTCAACCTGTAGATAAGGCACTTTTTAAATACTTTTTGGTCTAATAAATGGGTTGATTTGACACCATGGGTGCACATTAATTAGTAAAATCTTAAACACGATCATACAGCGTGGCAGACTTGACTCCAGTTGTGATGATACATAAATAATGCACTCCCAAATCCTACAAAAAGCAGGATACCATCTGTTGCAAACTTAAAGTAAACCCATTTTCTGGCACTGGCACTCAGTGAGCAGACAGTCTGCAAACATGTTACACAATGTTTCCTCCATCTTTTGTTTATTCTATCTAAAATTAAAACAAGTTGCACAACACCAGACTACAAATAAAGACATTAGAACAAAATAAAACAAGTTAAAAACAAATTAAGCCATTAAAATTAGGTTTAAAAAAACAGCCATAAAATCAATTTAGGCTATTGGAGCAGATTAAGTCACTCATACTGAAATTGCATCTAAGCCAGGAAAGCCTGTGAGAAAAGGTGTGTTTTTAACTGAAACTTAAAATCTGCAGGTGAATTGCTCTTTTCGACCCGTAGCTAAGGCACATTGGAGTGACCTAAGTACTTTCTGCTCTAATCAATGGGCTGATTTGGCATCATGGGTGCACGCTGATCAGTGGTGAAAATCTTAAACACGATCCTACTGAGTGGCAGACTTGACTCCAGTTGTGATGATACATAAATCATGAACTGGTCAACCCTCAAAAAGCAGGATAACATCTACAGTGAACCTGAGAGAGAGCTCAGTCTGCCAACATGTCACACGATGCAGTTTTTCTCTGTGTTGCCTCACTGGCATCACCGCACTTACGGTGCCTTTCACCCCCTCTGGGAACAGAAACCTCTTGTAGATGGTGTTGACGGTGTCGTTGGGCTCGACGTCACACTCCCTCTGCAGCAGGACCGGCCCGGTGTCCAGCCCGTCATCGGCCCAGAACACCGTGAAGCCGCCCTTTTTGTCGCCGTGGATCAGCGTCCTGGGACGGGAGGAGACTGACGCTCATACACACATCTACCAAAATGCACGCGGTCAGGTCTTGAACAGGGCTGCAAAGGGGCGCCAAATTTCCAGAAACTCTCCAGAAACATTCCATGGGAAGTTAAGATGGTGAATTTTGGAAATATTCCAAATTAGAAAGTTTTCATGGGAATTAACAGGAATACATGGGGGTTAATGTGAATTTATGGGAATTTACAGGAATTAACTGGAATTAACTTGGATTAATTTATACAAACTGTAATATAAAAGCATAAACGTTTTGTTTTGTCACAAGCAGATGT
>OMLB01025656.1:7706-20229 GCA_900302555.1 Myripristis jacobus
GTTGATTCTCTATTTTGCCAAAGATTATAAGAAGCAGCATAAGCTGAGATGTCTGCTTTGTGCACATTCGCTTAATTTCATGGTCTTGAAACTACAAAGGCAATCACCACCTTTTGTGAGCAAAAAGCCAGGAACTGAGGAAGCCAGCTGAGTGTTTTTTTTATTGTAATTACCTTGTACCCTACATAACACTGCAGCCTACAATCAGCAACACTTCAGAAAAAAACCCACAGATGCAAATCTACAAGCGTAAACAATGACAAATATATGTAATATTTCTACACACCTTACCCATGATCTACTAAGGTAGGGGCAAACCAGCTGCATGTTTTAAATAATAATAAAGGGAACAGCTATTCCTAATTTAGCCAGTGATTTACTAACAACTGCCATTTAAGGTTATTACACAGACTTTCTACTGTAGATTTTATTTTAAATAATCCTTACAGTGAATCAGCCACGGATGAAAAATCTTGCATCACTCGAGCCCTGATTGAAGCGCTGCATCTCTTCCTCTTCATCATCATCCTCACTGCCCTCTCTGTGTTTATCCACAGGCTTAATATTGTGGCGCATACAGAAAACACCGCTCTCTGGGCTGTACAGCTGCTCCACCTTTGCAGTCGAGGCAGCGAAACCTCAAATTCAAACATGCGCTCCACCACATTTCTGTTCCTAATGGAGGCGTGTGGGGTACATGATCAGTCTCCTCATGAAATGAAATGAAATGAAATACATTGTTAATCAGGAAATGATGTAATGTAATCCATAAGCCTCAGTAAGCTGTTGGTAGATTTAAAAATAATTTTCATGTTTGCGCATACAATAAAACATGCTATCACTGGATGGTAGTGTGCACAATTCTGGTCAGGCGCAAGGAGCGATTATAATAATTAGAATAAACCCATCCTTCACCTTTGCTCTTACTGGCTGACACTCCTTAATATAATATGGTGCCCAAATGTTTGCACCCAGTGTCCACCTTCAGTTGCACTCGCAAAAAAACAAAAACAAAAAAAAAAACGTAATATATCAGAATTGTTACTTTTTATGCACGCAATGCCATTAGTACCAGCGCAACACTTTAGTAAATCAGGGCCTACTGTTTTGTGTTATACTGATTTCACTGCTGTTGCTGGTTTCATTGTCTTACAGATAATAGTTTGCTGGTGTGATAACTGTGAAGAGGTGCACTGACAATTTACTAACATCACGTTAAGTGGAATATAATGAAATATTTCAAAGATAGAAGTTGAGGCGAAGATGTGTCACCTATATTTCTTGCTTCTTCAAAGATATTCATCAGCTGTTTCTTTATTGATGTCTCTCTGTCTCCATTTACACTTATATCTACATACAGTTTATGCACATTTCATTTACACTTTGTCACATCAATCTGTCTTTGTTTGCCGATTGCACTCCCAGCAAAAATTAAAAAAAAAAAAAAAAATACATAAATAAATAAACAGCATGACAGCATACCCAACATCTTTATCTGTCTGATCTTTTTGCCACATCATTTTTTTTTGGACCGTGACGACTGGCACCTTTTCTCACCTGCACTCCAGTGATGACTCTAGCTGCACTCTATTTGTACATCCAATGCACCTGTGATGCACGGGGTTGGCACGCTGAAATCACCGGGGTAATGTGCCGTTTTACCCCACTTGGAAGAGATGGTGAAACCGGTGGAAACATCAAAGAAGAGCACAGAGAACACAATGACACAAGACGCAGATAAACACGGGGGAAACTGGGCACCAAATGGAGCGCGCTGACTCTGAAGCTGCTGTTTTCCCGCGCGTGTGAATGGACGTTTCTCAGCAGTGGGGTTTCTCTCCTGCTGGCGCTACGGCTGTAGGTCAACACGGTATATTCCAGGTGGGATACGGTAGGTGACACATGTGGCTTGTGTGCTCGGATGTATTTACACTTGGTCAATTTGTGGCCAGAACACATCTCAAGACGTCACCCCCGATGCGGTGTAGGAAATCCAATACAGTTCCCGCCCCAATACCTCTCGAATGCATTTGGCCTTTTAGCCATCTGATCATTATCCGATCAGCTCAAGACACTTGAAGTTCTTAAGTGTAAATAGAGTATCTGATGCCCTCTCCGCTGTTATTTTCTTCTTCTGCAAACATCTTTCTTTACTCCCTCCGTCCATCTCCGAGATAGGGTACAAAAATACCCGTAAAGGCGGGATGTGAGAGCAAGGCATTTTAAAAGCTCCATCTTTTTTTCTGCCAGAAAACAGGGAGATGGACAGATGCCCGAGCAGACAGAAAAGCAGACAGACAGATATGGCCAGAAAAACTGATAGCCTGATAAACAGACCAGCAGGCAAATGGGCTGAAAATCTGGACAGGCAGGCAGATAGGGAGACGAATGGAAAACCAGGCCGGCATAGGGAGAGACAGACAGACAGACAGCAATAGCCCCACTGAGGCTGCTTAGTGCAAGCTCAGTCCAAGCACAGATTTGGAAACAGCCTTTCTTTTCTTTGGCTAGCGCTGCCCAGCAGTAGAGCAAAGCTGAACAAAAAAGTGTCTGGGGTCTGTCTACCTCCACAACTATGAAGGATAGCTCTTATGTGTGTGTGTGTGTGTGTGTGTGTGTGTATTTTGTGATGCATTGTTCTCATGGCCACATCCGAGGATTGTGATTGGCCAGAGAGGAAGCAGTGGGTAGCTGTAATTGGCCGCTGAGGGGATGATTAGGGCCAGTGTTGTGTTACTGTATATATGGTGCAGTCGGGTCTGCAGCTCAAGAATGTGCTGTAGACAAGTGGGCAGACATTGTTCACTAGAGAGGCATGAACAAGATATAGCCAGCAGACAGACACACACACACACACACACACACACACACACACACACACACAGACACACGCACACTCACACATACTGTATATTGGGCTAATCCATCATGAGAACATAGTTATCATGAGAGCAAACCCCAGAACTACTTAGATGCTTTAGTAGATTGTTCGCTCCAGTGCTCAGTGCTAATGTGTACATGCGCTATTCTGAGTGATAGTGGGCAACTAGCATTATCTCAAAAGTGAGAGTATAACATGCTGCTCTAAAACTACACAGTAAGTAAATCATGTTTTAAATTATGCACAACCGTATGAGTTTCATATGGCAGATTAGTTAAAATGTCTATCCAGCTTGACAGAAAAACGTTTGAATGTCATCTTTGAATGAGCTGTTGATGCTGTGAACTGCTTGGATCTGTTTTTTGTATTTTATCAACGATCAGGACCCGTTGCAAGGTCCTGTCCCGTTAGTGTTACGTCGTTGCTTACGTTGTGTCTCAATCCAGTTCATGCACCCACTCGCTGTGTTACCCACTGGATCGTGGCTGACCGCAGCAAATGGCGTGAACGTCACAAGAAATCACGAGGATTCAGCCAAATGCAGCACCTGCAGCGAGAAAAAAATTTCTGCAAGGGGAAGCATTTCCAACACAATGAAGCATTGCACAATTTTTGACATGTTGCAGGTATCTGGAAAGCCTTCAGATCCAGCAGATACAGAACAGCTCAGGTACATGACACACAAACACTGACGACGCAGGCGTTTCCAGCCATGAATTTTAAATAATTGATTTTAATAATGATCATTCAGGGGCAGTGGCAGCTCAGATTTGTTTGCCAGTTGTGGCTGTTGGCTCTGTAGATAATGCAGCCAATATGGATGTAGCAATAATGAAATAATGCATCATGAAACCACGCTACTGTGCACATGTGGGGCACAGAGTTGATGCGCGGAGTAATCCCAGTGGGAAATGGGAAGCATGAAAAGATCTGGAATGTGGTCATCTGGATGAAAAGCTCATCCGTGGCAAAGACTGATTCTTCTTGATCCTTTTTGGATCAAAGGCTGAGAGGGCCAAGTATGAAAGTATTACTGAATAAATCAACCACCTAGCCAAGAAGAGCTGGTGTTAACTGATTATATTTGGAACCGTATACCTGGCTGTATTTCAGAATGGTTTTATTTGTTTTTTGTTTCCCATCCTGTTTGAATTTGTTACACTATCTAACACTTATCTATTATTCATGACATCAAGCCTAAATCTGGTTTCTTATTCCTCTATATATGCAAAAGAGTAAAAAGTGGCTTTGGTTCAGAATTAGAATCAGAATCAGAAAAACTTCATTGATCCCTGAGGGGAAATTGGGTTGAGGCATTCATATTTTTAACCAA
Source organism: Myripristis jacobus (assembly GCA_900302555.1). NCBI lineage: Eukaryota > Metazoa > Chordata > Actinopteri > Holocentriformes > Holocentridae > Myripristis > Myripristis jacobus. The sequence goes on from OMLB01025656.1 coordinate 11,921, forward strand.
GATTCAATAATGACAGATAAAAAAAGATCAGAATCAGGTTTATAGTTTCTACTTTAAAAAGGAATACAATGACTTTGTCTTATACGCTGGTGGAAGAGCAGAAAATGTCAACAGTAAATAGTAAAGATAAGTCAACTTAAACACACACACACACACACACACATAAATACAATTGCACACGCTCCGTTATAGCAGAAAGACACTAGCTCAAGCCAGTTTTGCTGCCACATGCTGCTGTTCCATCCTGAACCGAATACTCAATTGGCTGTAGGAAAAAAAAACCTTTAGAGATCTCAGTAACTTGTGTTTTGTGCTCCTTGCTCTCTGCTCTGTGTACACATTCATCATTTTTTGTGTTGATGTGATTTTGATGTTGTCTCCCGGCCTGCAGGTCGTGGTGATACAGAGAATGATTGGGTTTTAATCTCCCTCTCCTGTGACAGAGCAGAGACATATCTCAGTCCCTGGGCTGTCAGTGTGCAGATGGATGGACCGATGATGGAGTGTGTATGGGGAAGCCTGCAGGGAGATGAGGGAAGGGAAGGGCAGGGAGGGGACCAAAGTGCTGAGTCAACATCTGTGGTGGGTGGGGGGCTTATTATGCAAATATGCAAATAATGGATTTTTGCACAGGTTCTTTCTTGGAAGGCTCACTTGTAAATGGCATCCTTTGTTTTTAGAGCTTGGATTGTCCTTCATTTATGCACAAAAAGAAATTTTTACTTGCGCACACACACACACACACACACACACACTCTGTCTCTGTCAAATACACTTTCACACACATTATAACCCCACACACGCCAGCACACAAACCAGAGCAAATTCAATACAAGCTTTTGCATCTCCTGTTCTCTGCTGAGTGTGCACTCCTCTCAGCGGGGGCCAGCAGAATACCTTGATGGAAATGGGGCTGAATTTGGTGCCAATTAGATTGGCAAGGCACCTGAGATGTATTACTGTGAGTGGGAGAAAAGACAGCGCTCCTCCTGCTCTGCATTTCAGACCGGAGGTACAAGATCACTGGGAGCTGGCCCAGTCGATGTGATAGAGAATGGTCAGCATTATAGTGCCTTATCCCACCACTGCTGTAGTGATACAGTCAGAAAGTAAGACTGATAGAAAGAAGAGAGAGGCGGACAAGGGTTGACAAGGGAAGCATGGGAAGAAAGACAGACAGAGAATAGAAAGAAACACAAATCGAATAAAAAGGAGCAAGCAGAGGTAGCGCAACCTTCTTTATTCACCATCATTATAGCCATGTTTCAAAACATCATCTCTGACACCGCCGGCCTTTTGCTCAGTCGGTGTAGAAAGGAAAGGCTGCATTATCTCCGTGTTACATCATGGAGGTTAAAAAGGCCAGAGAAAAAAACCCAGGCAGGGGAAAGCCAAGACTAAAATGGTCTTTCCCCACTGCAGGCCCAGCCGGGGCTCGCTAGGCTTACATAACGATTTTCCAGACGTAACTAAAGGCAACAAAGATGAATATGACATTTTAGGGCAATTGACAAATCAGCTCTGTGGGTAGCAAGATGAAAAAGAGAATCAGAGAAATTGGAATTCGAAGGAACCTGCATGGTGTGTCCCCGTTTAACCCTGCGCTCAGAGCAAGTGACCGGACTCTCGCTTTCTGTGCAATTTTCCATTTCTACTTTGAATTTCTTTCCCCTGCTAGAGGCTTTCCACCGCTAAAAGGCAGACTGGGACACTGGCAGAAGAGGAAGCGCTAGCCTAGCGTGGTCATTTGTCTTGTTTGCTATGGTTACTATAGCCATCAAAGTTTGTCTAACACTGACATAACTGCAAGTAAACCTTTTCATATTTACTAAAGCACAGGATGTCTAGACAGCTGTAAAAAAACAAAACAAAAACAGTCTATTCATGTAAAGACTAGGCAAGCCTATCTGAAGCTGGACTGCCACTGCAGCTCGAATCACTGAACCTGAACAATTTCCACTCTGTTATTTCATGTTCCTGGTGTACGTGTCGTGTGTCGTGTGTACACGCACCGTGAACAGGATCAAGCATGAGGCAGAAACAACATTGCCTACTGTACCATCTGTCAGTCTTTTCACTTCAGCCAACAGCCTTTCTGCAGGCCTGTTTTTCAGTGTTTGTTTAGCTTGGGCCTGCCTTCATTGCCCACAGTTATGTAATGTTAACCAGCTAGCCCAAGTACAAATAAACAATGATGGCTCGTAATCGAAAACCTTATGGTTGCGGTAAATATTGCTGCTTAGCTATAAATTCGGTCATGCATAACTGAATGCATCCCTACACATCTGTACATACAAGCAAACATGAACAACGAACGCCAAACTCGATGAGATGATCCAGCAGGCACAAGCCCCACCTACATTTTAGTGCCTGCACATTTCTACAACAGGTGCCACTGCCATTCACAGACAAACGGACGTACTCACTTATGGACATTTTGTATTCTTAGCCAGGCCTGCTTACAGCAAAAATAATGCATAGATACAGAAGTTTGGGATGCAGCTGGAGAGGCTAGTTTACATTCCTCTTTTTACAGTTTGATCTGTTGAAATTGAAAACGGGGCTCTGCTGTCACTGATTCTGCCCCAGTGGACTCTGCAGAGCTCGTGAACTTATAGAAATTTAAGCCTCTATATTGGCATGTGCTCACATGCTGTGTGGCAAGTGTACTGTTATGTGCATAGTAAAGAAAAGGAACTTGTTGAGAGCAACAAACCACACCGAAGTCTGTAGGTGTGAAGCCGCCTTAAAATTTGTCTATGAATGAACTATGATGTTCTTTATGTTGGACATTTTGTATCTTATGCTGTTATTGTTTTTATGCTTTTTTTATTTACAGGGCTGCCTGGAAAAGTCCACTCGGTGCACATAAAGTTAAATTGAATCGAATCCGAGTCCTTTTATAAGTTTATGATGACAAGGCAGCATTTTAGGCAATATATGTAAGCATTCTGGGCAGCAGTTTTGGCAAATACGATTTTGTCCTGACATTTCTGTTCTTTAGAGCCCACTATGTTTTCCACATTGATTTTGTTACCAATTTCAATCCCCGTTGAAGCCAACACTGCCCATCTCTACTTTTTCAAAATATTGCCCACCTGTCACAGCCTTTAATCGCAAATCTCCTCCCATATTCTCTTTACCATTCGCTCTCTCACTCTCCCACTCCATCCGTTCCTTATAACTTGAGGTTTCAACTTTCACGTCTTCATCACCACTCCAATTAATGCCCCTGTTGCCATGGAGATCAGACTCCAGGCAAGATAGGGGTTGGATGGGTGGAGAAAGTCTAACAGCCAATCAACACCTTGACAGAGTAAAGGCGAGAGAAGAAAGCATCAAATCTCTTTGGTCCTTAACAGGTTGATTTTCAGAAGTGGATCACGTGGGACAGATGTGCTGATAATAACAGAGTGTGACTGGACCGATACAAGACCTACAGCAAAGAAGTACAGTCTGTTCAGCCTTCTTCTCACAGCAAAAATATCCATCTTGACAATCTACTGTTGAATCTTAAGGCTTATCTTCAAAAATGTCACTGTTTTCCAAAAGCAGATTAACTTTTTCACCCATAATTTTGTGAAAGTGTGAAACTGCTTTGGGAAAAAAGGAACATTATGCCACTCCACAGGTAGATTTTTTCCCACCTCTTTTAAAGAAAACAAGATTGACAACTAAACACTTGACTAACTGAACCTGGCAAAACAAACAACATGCAAAACACATTTTTTTTGGTCCTTTGGTTTTATAGTCTACAACCAGTTTGTAGTCGCTTCATAAAAAAAGAGTCAGTCTAATTCCTTCCGATGTATGCGGATGACTCTATCATTAAAATTCACTCATTTTAGGCAAAAAGATAGAGGGTGCTGTATTGCATTACATGTGAGGCATAGACAAAGCAGAGGTTACATCACGTGTGCTGTTTGCCTTTCATTCTTCTATCAAGCTACAACGGGATGCACACAGGAAGAGGAGCGTACAGTCACATATAGTGTTCACAAAGATTGCACAGACACAGCATTGCTTGCGTCAGTTCTTACAAGGTGTTTGGTATCTTTTAGAAATCTGCCCGTGAGTTCTGTGTCTAATTGCAAGTGCTTGGTTGACACGGCTTTTATTTTTTTCTATGCTGCGTATGAAAGTGCCGATGCGTGCTCGCTTGTTTCTCTTCCCTTCTCCCCTGTCTCCCTTTCCTGTTTTCTGTCATCTTTTCTCATAACCACCTGTCACCTCATGTCTTCTCTTCTTTTCTTTCTTTTGTCTTGATCTCTTTCCTCTCCTTTGCTTCCCTTTGCTTTCCTTTCCTTTCCTTTCTTTTATCCTCTCCTCTTCTCCTCTTTGTCCTTGTCCTCTCTATAGTCTGTACAGAGTCTAGTTGCGCGTGGGGGGGCTGCTTAATGCCCCACTAATCTGATACAAACACTCCTATTACTCACCACCCCCATTTGGCTTTATAGGACTCTCTCTCTCTCTCTCTCTCTCTCTCTCTCTCTCTCTCTCTCTCTCTGTCTGTCTCTCTCAGGTCATACCGTTGTAATTCATTGAGCATGTTGTCTTTCATGCCTCTTGGTCCCACACTGGCCTGAAGGTCCCTCAACCCATTAATCTCACCTTTGCAGAAAGGAGCAAAAGGGAATTTCACCCCGCCTACGCCCAACACACCCTCTTCTCTCTCTCCCTCTCTCTCTTTCACTCTCTCTCACTCCCTCTGTCTCTTTATTACATGCCCAGCATGGACGCATACAAACAGAAAAACAAACATGCAAACATGCACTTAAATGCAACACACCTTTACACCTTTACACTCCCCCTCTGTAGCCCTCTCTCAGGGTTTTTCTCTCTCCTCTCCCCCTCTCTCGTCCTTTATAGTTGTGTGTCTCATGTCTGTGCGCCGTCTCATTCAGTATGATTTGTCCTTGCAGAGGTTTATTATCTAATCCCACTTTCATGTCCCACACAAACACACGAAGATGTGATTTAGATGACCACACACACACACACACACACAGAAACAAAGAGATATACGGTGCACAAAGCATCACAGGATACACAGTGGCTATTTAGAACTGTTGCAGAGCCGTTCTTTGACCTCATCTCACATAAACATTTATAACAGAACAACAGCAGCAATACATATAGCAGGAGTGAAAAATAATATGACTATAAATAATCATCAAGGCATTTTTTTATATAGTGCAATTACATTATAGCCGCAGATCCATGGCTTGCAACACAAATGCATTTGCTCCACTTGTGCAAGCATTTTCTACTTCACTTGTCTTGAGCTCTACAATCCCCCTGGGTGATGAGACTGTATTCACATAAAGCAAAAAGCTAGGCACCAAAGACACTCTGAAGATCAGATGATTCAGACCACCTGCGGAGGCGGTCAGAGATTCATCAGGCAACAGACTTCAAATTCATTATCGATCCAAGTCGTGGTGCCAATTCAGCCAACTCCAAGGTATGACAAAGTCCCGGCTTTTAATATCATTCACCACCAACGCTTCCAAAACCCGGTTATATAAATATTCTGGGGACATGAGGAGCAGATGACTGGTGTCTGACAAGATATTATTATTAGGTCAGTGTGTGATAAATTCATAGACATAGGCCACCAAATTATAAGCTTAGATGGAACACTGACTCTAATTGATGTGATGCTTTTTTTAAAAATAGGGCTTCTAATACAGTAAAGTTCCACTGATTTTTGCTTGATATTTGCTTACCACTATAAATATAAAAAAAGAAATATAAAATTTGTTTTCAGTCAGGATAAGGTAGGCCACTTGTATAACAACATGCTTGTCAAAGTCATCAGAATACTCACTGATGCGGAAGTTGTGGGAATAGAGGTGAATAGAGGTTTTAAAGATGAAAAAAAATACAAAAGTTACTACTAACTGCTACAAAAGTAATGGTGTGCTTGTTAATCTACATTTTAATGACAGAAATCTGCTTTCGGTGTGCATACTGGAGCTGGATTTTAATGTCAGGTGTGATTATAATCCTGCTATATTGTATCGAGGTGTGTGTTAATGCCAGGTGAATAAGCTGGCCCTAGACAGCGCGCCGGTATCAGTTTTTATGCCGGCCTCTTGACAGTTAAAGGTTGTCAGAAAGGTCATCTGTTCACAAACCCATTGTACTGTGAGTTTTACCTGTGCAGTGAACCTTTCTAAGTTGTCAGTATGTTTCTGCACCATTGTAAGCGCAATGCTGCCCTGCCTTTCTCCCCCTTTCTCCTGTCAACCAGTGAAAAGGCATCTCAGTCAATCTCCTAAAATCTCAATCTGTCTCTTGTGGAGCCAAATCCCTTGGTAGCTTTAAGCCCTCCTCGACCGTGAGGTTAAGTTGGTAAACAGAGGTCTGTTTTGTCCACCATCAGGATTAAGGTTAACCATCTAGAAATACTGTCTCCAGAGCGCCAGTCCATCCCTCTCACTTTATTTTCTCACTTTCTCCTTCTCCTGCTTCCTCCTTTCTAACTGCTCACATCCCAACATAAATCTCAATCTCCAAACATGTCAATCCTGTGTCCCACAGTCGAGTCTGCATTAGGGAAGCTTTGTTTTGTGTCCTTTGGGCATGCCATCAATAATGAAAGTCTGTAGAGCCTCTGGTGGCTAGTTTAAAAGCAGGGCAACGATGAGAGTTTGCCTTAGGCCGTCTGCCTGTTTCGTGTACATCTTGTCCAGTGGTGGATACAGTGTGTATGTATACATGTTTGAATGCATACAGTACATGTATCTCTGTATTACTCTGTGTGTGAATGTGTCTCTGTTTTCATCTGTGAAAGAGAAATAGCGTTTGAGAAATTGAGACTCGTCTGTACATGAACACAGCAGTGATAGTGTGCTGTAACCGAACCAAAGCTAGTTTGCATCATAAGCTCATTGCTTTAAGTCTGGTGCTTCAGTCCAGGGGTGGCTTGCGTAACCCAAGAGATTAATGCAAAAAGAGCTATCCGCTGAGGTTGCGTAATGCCATGTAAAATTGGATTGGCCTTCAGCCCCTGTCAGTGGCACACTCACTTTTCTCTGCCTTTTGCTCTCTGTTCTTGTGGCACTCTGTTCTGACCATTACTCTGCTCTCTTTGTGAGCACTTCAGTTTCTTTTAATCTCTTTCTGCTTGCACTGTCTTCCCTGCTTTCCTACGTCTGCTGTATTGCCATTGCTCACTTTGTCAGTCACTCAATATCATGAGGTTAAATGTGTTCTCAACTTGCTGGATGAGCTGGGGATCTGCTGGATGATGTAAGCAGCATCCTTTGAAGAATTATGAGTGTGATTTCGATGGTGATGACGGCCAGAAGCTACAGTGCATAGAATTGGGAAAACAAGAACACTAGGACACCAACATGTTGTAGTATAGACTTCCCTTACAAAAAGGACAAGAACATGCCAGCAAACTAGCAATATGATTAGTTTAGCCTATCAGCACTCTCATACTACCTTCCCATTGCGTTCAGTTAGTTGATGATGGTTGAGCCAATCGCCTGCTATGTATTTTTGTAAGTATTGTTGCTGCCATCCCTTTTGGTTTGAACCCAGCAGCCCATACTCTGTTTTGTGGAGTGAATAACAGAAACAAAATCAGACTATGGCTGTGCCAGACTAACGTCAGGGTAGGAGTACATGCATTTTTCTTCTCGGCAATGATATTTATGCAGTTTGTACTCTGTCTGACTGTTGGTATTTAAATGTTGATTGTACTTGTGAGCACTGCCGGCACTGGAAGTATTGTTGTGATGTATTGTTTCTTCTCTGTTTTGAGATGTTTTACTAGAGAACATCAAAAGACAGTCTCTCTCTCTCTCTCTCTCTCTCTCTCTCTCTCTCTCCTCCCACTTTCTCTCTCTCTCTCTCTTCCTTCTCTCCTTCTCTCTCTCTCACTCTCTCTCTCTCTCTCTCTCTCTCTCTCCATCCCATAATCCTCTTCTCAGTCTCTCCCAGCTTGTAAAATGTAATTGACCGCCGTCTTCTGCCTGGCTGGTTAAAAGGTTTTCCATGTTCGGCCGGCATGAGGGCCACAGATGTTTTTTTCATGTCTTCTCAGCTGTGAAAATGCGAAAGCAAATATTAATATCTTCATTTCGATGAACTTATTCTCACCCTGCATCCAAAAAAAAAAAAAAAAAAACATTTTGAGAAAGGGCAGAACAGTATGGCAGGCTTCTGCTCTTTTCCACGGTGCTGTCATTTATGTGTTTCCAGAGTTTTCCTCCCTGCAGGTTCATTTCTCTGCAGGTTCATTGAGCAGAAAACACATGAGGGATCAGCTGAACATTTCCCTCTTTGTGTTTTGT
>OMLB01025657.1:1654-19606 GCA_900302555.1 Myripristis jacobus
GAAATTGGTGGTAGTTAAGTTCATTCAATCATTTGCAAGACAATCAGCTGCTACATTAATATCATCTGCGCATTGCAAAGGTGTTGAATACTGTTACACTGTTTGCCCCTATAATGACCTGAAGGGAACTGAACTATTTGCTGAATGGCACTAAACTGAAATAAAGTCAGGGATGAAAAGCATTAAAATCTGAACCAAAGTATAAACTGACCTGAAGTGAACTGATCCCAGCTCAGCTCAAGCGGACAGCTACTGAGCGCTGTGTTATTGAAATGTGAGGTCCATATTTTCGGTGCACTCGCACAACACAATTATAAAACTTAACATTCTCTCTGTTTCTCTCTCCAAACAAGTTTTGTGTGATATTTTTTGCTATTGAGAGCCACTTCGTCCCACGAAAGCTGTTTCTCCTGCACAGCGGTGTCAAATACAGAGGAGACTTCACCTCACAGACCTGTGGGACACAAACGCAGGAACACACATTATCTGCTCTCATGCAAGGAGCTCTCGCATGCAAACTGCAGCGCCGCATCACAGATAACCCTTGCAGATGATGATACATAAAGACAGATATTTCCTTGTTATGCCGATGTTGGCCTGGCTGTCCAAATACTTTTTGCTGTGGAAACCTCGGCTGAGACTACCATGAGTTTCACAATAAAGACAAGTGGTCGAGCTAATTTGTGGAAATTAATAACAACAGATAAAATTCACTCTCAACCAAAGTCTGACGTTTTTGGCATGCAGGCATTTAAATGTATATAAATGCATGGAATTTAGACAAGAAAACATAAAAAAGTGAAAGCTTTTTAAATTCATAAATGTATTTCACAACTTTACTAATCCCAAGAGTAAGTCATCAGGTTCATAACGGAGCATTATCACCAGCTAATTTGTTGGTAGCTATTACATAACACTATTAAGTAACACAATTAAGCATGGTAAATTATTTGTATTCAATTATTGGTTTATAATAATTATTTTAAAAAGATGGATTGCTTTTAATGTAGCAACTTGTTTAAAATGATTAAATTACAAAATCAATTAATGATGTCATTTGTTCATATTGTTCATCCATGAGCTTTGTTTTATTCTTTTTTACACTGTAAAAGAAGAAACAAAAACAGTTTTTCAGTCAGTTTACCTTCTATTTATATTTTTTTTTAACTCTTATTTTTTTTATCAAAAGTCCCCTTATGGACAGTTGTTGCAAATTAGCATCCGCTAGATAAACACTAAGATGCTGTTTTCAGTTTGTCTGTGTACACTGTATCAGTCCCTATCGAATAAACCATAAATAAATATATAATTTAAAAAAAAACAATTAAACTGTTATGACGCTCCATCGTATAATTAATATGGTAATACATGCTACATCAGCTTAATGCATATCAAATTAAACGGCGATATCTCTGAATCTCCGGGTTGGTCTTAATGTTTTTAATTTGAGCCTGCAGAGGTCGACGCATAAACAAAACAACAACAGGGCGCATGTTTGTCTGGTGCTGACATGTTTGCTGTCATGACAGACGTGGTAAACAGATCCCGCCGAAACACAAGAGTCCAGCGAAGGGCCCACATTTGTCCCCTGGCTGTTGATCAATCATTTAATCTCTTTAATAGGCCCAAATCAAAACTAATGGTGCATGTAACAACTGTTTAACTAAGCGGTGTGGACAGTGCAGGACTTAAGTGGTGTCTTAATGATTTTCCCTTAACTGGACGTGACAGCCCAAACTAAAGGAGGGCACTTTTCACCAACAAACTTTTGAAGACTAATAAGCAGCGTCCGCCCCAAACCATGCCTCCCCTCGCTCTGATTGAACGTCTTGCATGCTAACATCGCTCTTGCCACAAGTCCTTCGCCTATTAATACATTTATGCCAATATATTTGCATTTCATAATGTGTCATGAAAGAATTTCATCTAATTATCCTGCTAATCCGAGATAATTCAGTCACCAGAGCCTTGTGCCGGTCCTGGGTTTTAAGAAATGTGTGAGCATTGGTGTCATCTAGTGGTGATTGAGTGGCAGACACTTTTTGACTACATTTGCATGCAACTAATATCACTGTTCCAGTTTTCATCAGATAAAATATGTGCCTGTAATAGGCTACATTTGAATACCGCCGTCCCATTACAGAAACTGTGGGGCTAACAGAGAAATTCCCCCTCGTAAAGACAGAGATTAGGTCTTATGAGGTTTCAGGTACATCACACACAGCATTTTTCTGTTTGATAGTTTTCAGTGAAGCGCTTAAGAAAGACTGTTGCATGTCACCCAATCATGTATTGAGATTATCCAATTTAGCAGACAAGGTATTAATAAGAAAAACATTAATCATACTATCCATAATAAAATCCATAATAAGGATTGGTTTGTATGCATATGTATTTATGTGTGTGTGTGCGTGTGTGTGTGTGTGTGCTCCAAGTGAATAGGCATTGCATTGCTTATTTCATTGCAATTGCAAAGAGAAATCAATAGTCATTTAGTAAGCAATGAGGCAGAATTACTGATAAATGGCCTCACAATAAGTTTAATTTTTCATTTTTGTGTGTTTAAAATGGATGATATTAGTTGTGTCAGCATGTTTTCAAGGGCATAATTGGGCATAACTGGATTCAAAATATTATAAAAGCAGAAATCCACTGCTTTTAGACATCTCTTCTTTACATTACATCAAACGCCTGAATGTTAGTGAACTAAACATGCAAACTATGCCCCCCAAAAATAAAGTTTTCTAAAAAATGTACACTCTCCTGCATATACCATCATTAATGCTTCAGTTAAAAGAAAGACACTAATTATATAACGTAAAATCACCACTGGTGCATTTACATCCCAGTAAATGAATTACAGTGTGTGTTTGCTACTTAACTGTGAGTTTAAAGTCTGCTTGTCATACTTTGTGGTATTTGGGTCTCCTATAGGAGATACACTGTAATATTCCTATAATATTCCCACAGGGACTGATTTATTATAGGATTACAAAAATATTTTTTCTCAAGGAATATTTTTGGCTGGCACTTTTCTGATTAGCAACACCCTGTAATCCCATGCTGCTTGTTACTGCATGGGTGTGAATCCCAACCCAACTCCTACTCCACTAGTCCCTATTTTTAGGACTAAAAGCTGCACTGTGGCTGCTCTCTTGATTCAATTTCCAATATTTTGGGGAAAAATGTTTGCCAAAGGCCCCCTCATAACCCTTGTGAAGAAGAGCTACGGTAATCCTGTAAGTTTTCAGAGGAACATTATACAAAATCACCAAAGCAGATGCAAAAAAGTATGATTGAGGTCAATAAAAATTTCAACATTGAGTGCCACAGTGTGTATATATGGACACTGTAGTGATAGCACATTTTCATTATTGTAACATTAGATTTGACATTTGCTGCAAATGGAAATAGTGAAAAAAATAATTATTTAAATGAGCAATTATGCTCAGAAGTGCTGCATCTAACAACACTTTATTTGCTTCTGTTTCTGGGATGCAAACCTTGTCATCACCGTGCAAGGGTGATGACACAGGCCTGTATTTATTTAAACACAACAGTTTGTTTTTTCCCTTTGAACAGAATAGTGCAAACTCATGAAAATTGGCTAGTAATGTACGGGAAAGTGTTGTAAAGACAGGTTTTGGGGGCACTTTGCTCCACAACAGAGCAACACTGACATCTGCTGTCCTCACCATCCAAATAACAAACCCGCTGCAGAGAGGGTCAGACCAACTCACCCGGACACCCCTGCTTCCGCCGCTTGGGTTAGTCCACCCGGAAGTAATAGTAAATATTTACATCTGCAGTCAGCTGATATCCACCCACCTGACTACAATTAGCTAGGGCAGTGTTGGAAGCCTCGCCGTTTTGTCTTCTTGGTTAAATAAATGATTGTGTTGTCTAATGGTATGATGTGTTAATGGCTGACGGCTTGGATCGGCGCGTTTGTGCAAATCGACCGGCGGTTACAAACTGTTAGCCCAACGGTTAGCCGTTAGCTGCTAGCTAAAGTACTGGAGCTTCAGGAAGAGACGAGTCGCTGTTCCTCGGAGGCTGGGAGGATGGACAAGGTCACAAAAGGTGCGAAAAATACCAGTCAAGTCTGAATTCATTTGACCAAGCAGTCAATTATCTTGCCAGCGGCGTAAATAGTACTACTAATTACCACTTCACTTGATGTTGATGTTACTTTATTGATGTTTCACTGCAGTAGAGGCATTGCTGTGAAAATCTACTGCAGTAAAAGTAAAACGTCGCTCATTTAAAATGCAGTTGCTGTAAAAGTTCCTTTTTCCAAACAGTAACTGGTAGGTGTGATTGTTTTTTATTAGTATAGTTAGAAGAGGAGGAGAGGAAAGGTTCATACTATATTCTTTTAAAGGGACATTACGTAAAACTGCCAAGGGTTGGAATAAACACATAATATGATGGTTGAGTCACCATGGTTCTCATAGTCAGGCCAGCTCACTGTTTTTTGTTTTTTTGTCCCTCTTTTCAACACTTACTCCACATTTTTCAGCAGTTGAGTCTAAATGGTCCTCACTCCCGTCGGCCATCTGCAGTTTTTCATCATGCAGCTTTTATTGTGAAATTTGGACAAAAAGTAGAACCAACCAAGTAGAGGCAGATTCCACAAAGATTAAGGAAAAGTAACAATGTAAAACTGTAAAGGGAAACTCAAACAAAGTCAAATCAAGTTGTACCTGCCCTTTTAAGCTGTGACTGAAAAGATGACACTAAAAACTAAACGTAAGTAAAATTCGCCATCCTTTGTGTGTTCTTCCTTGTTTCTGTTGCAGATGTGGGTGATATCCAGTCCAGACTGCTGGACCACAGACCCATCACTCAGGGAGAGATCCGCTACTTTGTGAGGGAGTTTGAGGTACGTCCCACCTGTGAGGTGGCGCTCCAGCCAGAACGAGCTGGTCAGCACTTTGACAGGGTGATGACCTGGACCCTGCTGTGTGCAGTCACCACCACACACATACACACACCTTGCATTAGTGCTGAGACCATATGTTTATCTCCTGATACTTGGTTCCCAATTTGATGTGTATTGTGATTCTATTGATTGTTTTTTGAATGATCCTGTAGTTTGTGGGTGTAAAGTTTCATGAAGCTGTGATTATCACAATAGGTCATTTCATACTGTGATGCCAAGTTTAAAAAATGGTCTCTCTACAATGAAGTGTCTACTATGGGGGCTAACATCATCACACATGAATCAAATGTGGCTCATTGAATTCACAAGAGTCCCAGCTTTCCAGTCAAACCCAATTTATGCAATTCCAAGACTGTTTAGGCCCCAGTCTGCACAAATACACCATTTTACAGGCCAAAATAAGATATTTGTACTGCATGGAAAACCCTGCATAGCTTTTACCCAAAACTGAATAGCATAAAGTGGGCATGTCTGCAAAGGGGAGATGTGCGGGTGTCCAGAGGACCCATTTTCATTCAGAGATCTGGAGGTCAGAGGTCACCTTAGCAAGCATTTTCTTTAATGAACTAGCTTTGTTTTGATACTAGATGGATTCAACTAATGTTAAGATGGAATGAAGAAAGAGGGATACTTTTTGCATTGTGCCTTCTCTATGTACTTTGCTCAGTGCTTCATTCTTTATTCAGTGAAAACACAAGTAAGAGTTTTGCTCTGCTGTTGTTCAGGAGAAGCGAGGCTACAGGGAGAGCAGGCTGCTGGAGAACCTCAACAAGATGGTGGTGGAGACGAACGAGCAGGTGCTGCCCAAATGTTCAGAGGCCATGCACGAGCAGCTGTGTGACGTCATCACGCGACGTAAGTCCCCTCTCACTTTCATTTTAGATTGTTGGGTCATGATTAAATTGTGTAATTTTATGCTGTATAAAGTAGCTACATTCATAGGAGTTTGAATCTTGAAGCACACTTAACAACTGAGGCCATTTACACTTTGAATACTGAGTTATTCTTCAGCTGCAGTGGTACAGTGAGGTAATTCCTCATGGCAGTATGATGATAGAGGTAGTCTTCTGTGGCAAAGGAGCAGCATTTCCCTTCAGTAGCTTCATTTTGAGTTGAAAATCATTTTAGAATTTGCTGGTAATTGCATGTTTTCTTAATAAAATACAAACAAATACTTAAATAAAAAGTAAGACAAAGAAGGGATTTCAGCTCACTATTATGCTGCTTTCATTTTGTTAAATAAATTAGTGATAGTGATGTAGCCCCACAAATGAAACTGGCTCCTATGAAGTGATTTTGAATGTGCACAAAACCTGTCCTGTGTGTTTTTTTGTTTGTTTTTTTAAATAATGTCTGATTTTTGCCTCTGTCCCACAGTAGAGGCTGCTAATCACATGGCACAGAGAGTCCAGCAGAGGGAGCTAGAAGCACAGCAGGTAACAACTCAGGCACAGGCTGATTTACAGAAAGGCTGAATCCCAAAATGCTGCGTGCACAGGGGGTCTCCTCACACCTGAAAGTCTGAACCAAGGGCCATGTTTTTGTCACATTCTATACTTTTGATTCAGTTAGTCTGGGTTTCACATTGCAATTATGCAAGTTCTCTGAAAACCTTTACATGACATACCTACGTTCTGTCATCATCATCTATGTGCGCTGCCTGTACTTGATATTGATTGGTTCATAGACAGGCATGTGGCTGGCATTGGTGGGCAGCCTTTTATCGCTGTTTGAATTAATGGTGAAAAATGAATGATCAGTTTAATTTCTTTGCCACTATAATAATATTATGGGATTACTACTAGCTGCACCAACTTCAGGCGCTCTCCCATCCCATCATATCCTCTGTCATCTGCTCCAAAAAAAACCTGGAAACGGTCGGCATTTTCATGAGTTTTCTTCCACCTTTTATAACATCATCGGCCCATATTTCAGTGAAGAACTTGGTCTCCTCCTCTCCTCACCATGGCTAATCTTTTCCTTTCATCCTACAGTAGCTTGCCAGTGCAAGTCCAAACTGTGCAAAAATGTTTTCTTAGTTTGAGGATTTAAACCACCTCTTTTCATCGGACCAAGGCTTGACTGGTCCCCACTGTGGTTTGGGGGAGGTTTCACACCTGTAATTTTGGTTCAGATCAAACTGAAAGGTCCAAGGTCTGGACCAAACAAAATAGGTGTGAAAGGGCCCAGAGTCTGTACAACACAACTCCAGTTTCGCCTCTCCAGTCACATGAAACGTTTTTTCACATTTCAGCCATAGAAATGCCATCTCAAGCAGGATGTCAGTGAAGTTTCTCACCCATTATTCTCTTGTTGTTGTGTCCCTACAGAGCACCCAGCTGCAGACAAGCATGGAACAGTGTAAGGAGGAGTGGGAGGAGTTCATGAAGGAGCAGCAGAGACTGAAGGAAGAGGTGGACGAGGAGCACGCTAAGGCTGTCGGACAGCTCAGCACCCAGTACAGCGAGATGAAGAAAGAGCTGACCAGATTTTCACCCTTCTAATCAGCCTGATGTTAGTGAGGGAGTAAGTGAGAAAACACTCCCTCACCTACTGTATGAACTCTCGTATTTATGGACTGGTAGTGTGTTTCATGCACATGAGCATGCATCTCCCTGTGTGAGTGTGTGTGCGTGTGTGTGTGTGTGGCAACGCTAAGGGCCTGTTCTGCATGTGTGAAATGAGGCCGTGGCCTTTGATTGATGTGGCACTCAGTGGCTGGCACAAACACAGAACGAAACGTAGGAGTTCTACCCCTGCACTAGAGTCAACATTTTCCAAATCAGAAATATGAAAGTGTGATTAACAGTGTGGCATTTTCACAGGCCATCAAAATCACAATTCCTGTCTTAAGCGCATGGAATATGTACAGCATGCAAAAGGTCTGGAGCATGTCATTTTTTTTAAACAAGCAATCACTTGATTGTTCCTTGGCCGTGAAGTTTTCAACATTTCAAGATTTTTAATGGATTCCTGCCTGAAGGTACTGGTGATGAATTTGCACTGGCCTTGAGTTGAAAGGAAACTGGAATTCAGCACCAGGACGAGATATTCCAAGCATTGACAGCAAGATCATTAAGTGTTAGAGGTGCCATTCAGAGCAGGTGTGTTTAAAGCGCAGGTCGAATGTTGTAGAAACGGGCTCAAACAGAACCGTTTACAGAACAAATTGTCCCTCACCAGCTCCTCAGTGTTTGGAACATTTGACCTCTTGACATCAACTTCGAGTAAACCAACCCCGTCTACACTGACTTACATTACAAAAGCTCTTTGCTGAAGCCAGTTTGAACTGTCAGCAGCCATTAATCCTCAGTCCTTGTTTTTGTTGCTTTATATTTGCATTGCCGCCGTGAATCTGATTTTAATATGCCACAAATCCAATATTTCCACTTTTAAAAAAAACAGACCCAAAAATGAAACAAAATGTAAATTGCAAAAATGAAAAAACATTTACAAAGAAGTTTGATCTTATGCTGTGTATCTTTCTGGTCAGATGGGAACAAAAATGGCCACTGCTGCCCACAAAAATAAATTAGATCTTAGGTAACTTACAAGTTCTCTAAAGGTGAAGCAGTCGACTTCATGGCCTCAGTGATTCTCAAACTGTTTCCCACAGGAACTCAGAAACACATGTAATGCTGAACTGAGACACCAAGAGATTGTTTTTCATTTTCCTTTTTCATTTTAATGTATTGAATTACACATTGGAAATATGCAATTTGATGCATATTTGTTGCTCTTTTAAAAGTGTTTTTTTAAAGTCCTGATTATTGCACACATGATCTCATGCAGAGGTTTAATGTGTCATTAGTAATAGATTTCTTTTTCAACCTAGTTAAAGCACAGTGAAACATACCATATCATCTTATGACTCTCTGCTGGGTCCTGACCCCCGGGTGAGAACCTCGGAGGTAGATGGTTGACACACAGCACTTTTAATGAAGTGTTTTGTTTGGAAAAGCATTTGTGCTGGACAAAGGCAGGCCATTTGGACAGACTGATGGATGGGGTGGGCATGCCAGGCACATTCCTGGCATGGCTGAGAACACAGTTCATCTCAGACAATGTGACAGGACAAATATTTAAGATGCCCCCCCCAACTCTCTTCCCGCTGCAGAGACACACAAACTATCTAATGTCCCATTGTCATCTGAGGAAGGGAGTTGAGAGCTGACCTCATCCATTAAACAGAAAAGTCTTGAATGCTCCAACCTGCATTAGTTCTTTTGATTAAAGAACATGCAGCAGAATTTTGACACATCTGACAGCGGGTTCGAGGGGAACTCAGTGTCAGTTTCCCTTTTCAGCAGAAGCTGAGGTGCACCTTGTTTTTTCCGCATTTGGCTGGCAGTTACCTGCCCCCCTGTTCTGTCTCTTTCAGCTCTCATGCAAGGCCACTCTGGCTGCTGTGTGCCTGTGCATGCATACTGTACCTGTGAGAGAGACTGTGATGGCTGGCGTCAGAGCAGGACACGGTGGTTGGCATGTCATCGGAGATCAGAGAGGGCACAGACATGCTAGCAGATGTTTTGAGGCAAGGGGCCAGCGTGCCTGTGTATGTGTGTATGCCTCTCCTCGGCCTCGGTTACTGGGCTCAGCTGCCCAATGCGGAGACAGCCCATCATCAACTAACAAGGAGCGACAATACGGAAATGTGGCCTAGCTTTGCCAACAAGGCACCTTTTCATCTGCCCTTGTTTATTTTTTCAGTTTCGTTGGAAAGAAAGAAAAACAGTCCGAGTACACGAAAGGTCACCGTTAAAGTCATATGAGTGTTAGCTATTCATGACTGGAGAGTCATAAGCCTTCGCCTCTTAAGTACTTGGTAGACATGATATTGTGAAGTACAGGATTTTTACCTATGATAATGAATTTTGACTTGGTTGCTTCATGTTAGAATTTTAAAAAGTTGTCATCCCTTTGAATACATTTTTGAAAGTGGCAGTTGGCAGTCTACTTGAGTTTTTTCTTGATTACACAGAGAAAGAATGACACCAGACTGAGGGAAAACAAAAAGTGCTTCTTCCAGCACTCAGCTCCAGACAAGCAGGTGCATGTGAGTTGCTAGAGGAAGGGTTTTAGCCAGTGGACACTTGAAATAACCTATCAGGCTGATGACCAAAAGGTCGCTGGTTCAAATCCACAGACTAGCTGGAAACATCTGTTAGGCCTGCCTGAAAGAGCATTGCATAATGAACACTGACTTGCCATGGAGCAAGGCACTGAACTTCAGCTGCTCTAGTGGAGCTTCTTAGTGGACAACAGCAGCAGTCTTTATCAGCACTGGGCAGCCACCCCATCACCCACAGCTACCTCACGATGCCACTGAGATTGTGCTCTTGGTCAGGTTACATAATTCAAGGGGCATTAAGTTGTCAGTGAGTTTTATCAACCTCTATTAGCAACCAAGGAATTGCAACAACATCAACAGGTAGTTTTTGTTCCAAAAACAGAGAATGGACAGGAAAGCAAGTTTTGAAAGGCAGGAAGCTTAGAACCTGCTGGACTAAGACACTGTTATTGATCAACAACCTCTGATATATTAAGGTCATTTGATGCAAGAGACAGTAAAACAAAATATTTAATGCACCTTTTCAAAAGAGCAAAACAATGTGAAATCTTTTTAACATCCTTGTTTTTCTTTTTTTCTTTTTTCTTTAGGCATTTCTGCTTTATTAGACAGTCACAGTGGAGAAAGGCAGGAATGCCAGGGCAGAGAGAGGGGATGACATGCAGCAAAGAGCCCAGGTCAGATTTTAACTGAGGATGCCACAGCTTCGCCTTACTATTGCGTGGAACGATCTCAAATCTTAACTCCAAGTCTAAGTTTTCTTAATCTCTGTCAGCAACCGAGGAATTACCACATCAGCAGGTTTCATCAACAGGTAGTTTTTGCTCCAAAAACATAATGGGCAGGAAAACAAGTTTTGAAAAGCCAGGAAGCTTAGCACCTGCTGAAGTAATTGTCAAGGCACTGTTATTGATCAACAACCTGTCAACCCCCCTCTGATATATTAAGGTCATCTAATGCAAGGGACAGGAAAAAATAGTGGCCGCACCTTTAAAAAAGGTTAAAACAGTCTGAGATCTTAGCTAATATCTTAACCTCAATGCTGTACAAAGCCCAAGTCACTTTCTAGAATAAATAGTTCTTACATGGAAGTAATATCAGACTGATATTAAGGGGAAACCATCTGGCATCCCGCCCATGCTGCTGGCACAGAAACTTCCTCTGAAGCATGTGCACTTCCCATCTTTTAAACGTCTAGATAGGGCAGGCCATACATTCCGGGAAGACAACTCCATGTGTAGGAATGGGTCAGACACCGGCTAAAATCTCCCCTTATCACCCTGCGCAGCCTGCTGCCTCGTGTCTCTGGACCCCGGTCGGTTTGTTTTTCGTCTCCTGTGTCTATCGGAGACCAGTGTGTTCTTCCTGTTTTGAAGGGAGAGCTAGTGCACTCGGGCCACGGAGCAGCCGTTCCCCGTGCCAACATAAATGGTCAGGGAAACAGGCAGCACCCAGCTGGAGCCCCGTCCGACAAGGGGACAGATTAGGGGTGTGGTCGTTAATGCAAGTTGATGCTGTGTACCCGGTCCACTGGAACATACTGCAAAATATCACAGGGCTTCATGCAAAGTGCAGATGACAGATGGAAATCAGGGAATTTACCAGTAAACACCTGATGTAAATAACTTTTGCCACTCAATGCTTACAAATACTGGAATTTAGAGGAAAGTGGGTGGATTTAGAGTGGGTATGTCATTGGGGTTATCGAGTGGCCGCGTCCCATGTCGGACATTTCATTTAGTTCATTTTAGCACAGATACAGAAGGCTTCACATTAAAATGCTGTGCTCATCTACACTACCCTGACATCACACCAACTCTTAGGCTTACACTTGGTACCCATATTTCCATCCTACTGCAATGAATGCAAGTACTTAGAATGGAGCTTTAATCCAGTGTGCGGATAATCCTCCCTTTCTGAATCACTTACAAATTCATGGGAGCCAATCTCCAACTGTTAATCCACCTCTGCTCCTGGTTCATCCTGTTATGTCTGACCATCTTCATTTCAAATGCCTGATCTTCCCAATCCCTAGGCTCCCCTCGCTGCTCTGAGCTGTGCTTTGTAAAAAACGGATTCTCTTGTTTGTCTTCCTCTACAAAGCCAAATTGTTGCCTTAGGTTTTCTCTAAAGGGTAAATAATTGTAATAATAAAGTGCTGTCTCTCATTTTCTGCTGTCAAGTACTTCATTGTGTTGTTATTTGCCACCAGGTGTATTACCTTCCCACAGAATAACTTTGCATCCTGCATCACTGTTTCTAAACACAGAGGACATATGAAGTCTGCCTGTCCACATTTTAGGTAATGGTACCTCATGTTGGCTAACAAATCTGATTCTGGATGCCTTCTTATTCCAAAGGAGGAACCCTAATCCTAGCCATTTCGGTCTTCTTCCACCCTACATGTTCGCACTTCATCCCGTCTCTCTAAGAAACCGTGTTGCTATACCTTATTATCCTGTAAAAGATGTTTTCGCCTCACAACAAAAAAGCATCAAGAAATTGTTGACACTTCTATAGTTACACCATGGGATTAGGATTGCTAATTTGAAGATCACCCCTCAAAATGACCGATCAACCTGGGCCGCCAGAAGGGTGTGTTCATTTACCAGACATGGGGTTCCCAAACACTTTCATGTCAAGCCCCCGCAAAATACATATTTGATCATGGACCTCCATTTCACAAGATTTTGTTTAAGGGACCCCCATCTGAGAGGAATTTGTTTTCAGTTCACCGCAGCCAAGTCCTGCTCTACTAAAGGCATCCTCTCTGGATGGCCACAGCCGTGTGTTACAGAGTGGCTGGAGGCACTTATGTAAGAGTGGAGTGGAAACATTTCAATTCATGCACTCATTGACATCGCAGTCCTTGGTTTTCTTATTAAATGCAGCTTTAGGTATAAGCCATGTGTAGTAGGATAGGTCCCTGTGTGCCGCCTTTATCACCCGTTCCTTCCTCAGAGGTGGAGAACAAAGAAGAGAGAGAGCGCTGTCGTCGATCCAACCTGTAGCCCACACCTTGCTCTCTCTCTGCCCTCACACACTCTATAACCATCTGTGGACGTCCTCACGCAGCTGAACAGACACTAATTGAACTCAACTGCACCGGCCTGGTCACCCAGCATCTGTGTGCACACTTTGGTTGCAAGCACTTGAGCTATTTGAGATGCATTTCATTTATCAATGTCAAGAAATTAAAGACCCCATGAAATAAAATAAAAAAAGAAGTCATTTTTGAGTTGTAATGAAGACATCCAATACATAATGCAGTCCATGGAGATGAAACAGATTTTTTAAAAATCACCAAAACTTTGTCTATGATAAATTTGGGCTCATGACATCCCCAAACCACTTGTGGCTCTATATGTATATTTAACCCGTCTCATCAAAGCTTTCTCACAGTACACTCGAGTATACATCCTGAAAAATGTAAATAGGTCAAACCAGATTGGACTCTTACCTCTATCTTTGTCATCAGTAAAAGTATATGCACATTTTTATAAGTAAGGTCAAATGTAGCTCATGCAGTATCCTCACATTTATATCTCCTATCACTTGTATTTTTTCACTTTACTGTCTGAAAACCTACTAAAATGCCACTGGAGCTTCAACGGCCTTGAAGGAAAACCAAAGAAAATGGCCGCTGAGTGCTGCTACAGTTTCTAGGAGCCTGAGAGCGAACTTGGCATTTCCAAGCATTCTCTTTGACTTCAGCACCTTTCCATTCATTCGTCTGGTGAGAAAAAGGGCTAAAGGGAAAATAATTTCAGTGTTTTGTAGTGGAACAATGGAAAGTAGAGAGGTATTCATCCACCGTAGGTTTCCTGACAGCTTGTGAGAAGTTTCAGCCCCTGCATGCTCAGTCTGCTTCTTTTGTATTGCCTGATGGCCCCCTCTTACTCAGTTACTGAGGGATCCAAAATGAAAATGCCAATGAACAATAGTGCTGTGCTTCCAAGTTAATAACACAGCATAACAACACCGCAGGGAGTCAGTGATGGGTCCTGAGTGGATGGGAGTGCAGGTGGTAATATGAATTCTTTGGCAATGGCAAATGTTCACCCAGTGGATCACAGGGTGGGAGAGAATGAGCTCTCTGAGCTGCAGTGCAACAAATTACAAAATTTATATTTCTCTATGGGAAGGTTGCAATGTGCAAAGTATAGCAGCAGCTTAGAGAAAGAGCGCTGGGTGGCATATAAAAGCCATCATTGGAATGAAAAGGGTTTGAAATTAATCATCCTCTCTTTCACCATAAATGTGCCAATGTTCCACTATAAGCACACACTGATATAGTCCCTGGTCAAGACATTGAAACACGCCCATTTTGGTTCTGCGCAGCAAACAGTGCCAATAGAACAAATATTTCTTAAACCTCGTTCATAAAGTGTGCCTCGGATTAGATTTCTCTCTGTTTTTCCACCTGCAAGCTGCGATTTTGATGGACACAAAGACAGACTCCATCGCCATCATTTGTGCAATACTAGCCTGCCTGCTTCACCGAAAGGTGCCTGGAGTTTTGGGGTCTGCTCAGCTTCATCAGACAGCCTCGCTGGAGCAGCGACTGTGTGTTGCCGCCGCGTCCAAGAAACACAGATAAGAGTCCAGCAACAACAAGCACCTTCCTCAGTCAATCACAGCACGGACAATAGCCAGAGAGGACGCAGAGAATGGGCTGTCATCGGTCAGTGGCCACCAGCAGGACACAAAGCTTGTTGTTGTCTAGATTCCTGAACACAGAGGAATGTCTGGATTCGCTGCCAGACACATACCTCCACAACGGCTCTGACTTTCCTGCTTTTTGTGCCAGACAGGTATTTGCTTGATGTTATCTCCTGATGTTGGACTTTTGTAGATTGAGAATTATGAATGATGCGACCATGACCCTCTCGGGCTTTGGTGGAAGTCACTGTGAGCAGAACATCATTTGTTATGTTTTAAATGTTTTTTTGGTCGCTAGCCTATGTCATTTCCTTGATTCCACCAAAGAGGCAATCAAGAACAGCCTGCCGCTTGAAGTCCTACACACTATATGTGTACTTTACCCTTTTCAGCTTTTTCCATTCCTAAACTCATTCTGTAGAGGGGAAAGATGACGAACCTAAGGACCCATGAGCATCAAGTTTGAGTATTACATCAAGAGTATCGATCTAGCTTTATTTCTCAGACAAAAAATCTTGATTTAAAAGCAGACTTCTCTCATATTAGGACACTTATTCCAGGGTTAAACTGAGGGATTTGGGGCTTCAGCTTGGCAGGAAAGTTCAGCTGTCAGTTCCAGTCCATCTTCACTGACCCCTATTTAACTTCTGGCTTGTAAGGAAGATTTTTCACTTGCATGGTCTAAAAATGACTAGTCTTGATTAGATGTTCTCTGCTGCTTTCAGGGTACAGATTATAGTTGTTATTGCTCTTAGACTACCAACTATTGCTCATTGGCAAGATAGAGATTAGGAATTAATGGTACAAATAACAAATTCCAGGAAATATCATAGATAGTACCTTGTTTACACATTTCAGTGGCAACAAAATAAAAAATAAAAAAAATTCAAATGTTGAATTCATAAAAACTTTTCTATATTTCAGGCCACATGTCCAGAGGGCAGCAATGTCAATATTTTTTCCTGAATATCTGAGGATCCAACCTGGATGTCCAGTCAAAATGAGCCAAGGAGATTTTGCTTCAATCGATTTACCTGATTTCACTACTGAACCACTGCACTCTAAATTTACATCATCCCCCCCGACAAGCTCCTCTTTTGACATCACAAAATAAAACAAATGATTTAAATGAAATCCATCCGTCATGAGAAAACCATTTGCTGAGCCTTTTTGATCAGTTATTTATTGCTCATTGTCTGGGTATTGATTCAGGGAAATAACTCATGGAACAGAGATGACACAGGTAGGCAATATAAAGGATGATTCAAAGCCTCTTGGTGAGTGAAGTAACAGGGATGTAACACTAACTCCAATGAACCTCCAGCTTCTGATCCTCAGCTGGAAAAGAAAATAATACGTATTTATACATTTTAAGTGCTGTATTCCGCGCTCTCATTTCTCCTAACATTTAAGGGAAAATCCACACTAAAACACAAATTTCACATGTGTTATTTGTATTATGTTGGTCAGCTCAGTGTATATTCCTGAACATGAAAAGGCCTTCCCCAAAGCCAAGACCTGGTCTACTGTATGCCTCTGGACTGTTTCAATGGAGAGGACTGACTGTGTGGACACTCAGGCTGTACCCGCAGGGATTTTCCATGGGTTTATTTCTGTTTCAGGACTGCTAGTAGAACTATAAAATTAAATTCATTTACTCGTAAAAACTCAAATAATAGTTAATAATAGTCCCTAAAACATCTCCATTCTCAGTGAGGAAGCTCTGAAGATTAACGTCATAGCTCAGACTCCTGTTTCCTCGGCCTCCAGGTTTAGTACAAATAATTTTCTGTCCACAGAACAGCCCGAGGTAAAAATAATGTGAATATTATTTTAGTAGCCCCCCCTCCCCTTTGAACCCCTGCAAACATAAAGGCCAATCCCTCTCTGGAGAAGTTCCCATGCATGTGGGCTTCTCTTTGTGTTCTAGTTCATCTCCTCATGTATGCATTTCCCGTTCTCCATCAATCATTTGGTGCTGACACGACGGTTATGAATTACAGAATATTGTCCTGGGTGACTCATGATATTGTGGCATTTAAATGGTCTTTTCCTCCCATTAAACCAGGGTTGGGTTTCCCAAAAGTGTATTAAAGGCAGAGTTCAGGGTTTTAAAGGATAATATCAGTGTTTTTTTAAGGTTATGCCAAACGTCTAGGTTGCCCCTCTCTTCTTCATTATCCGTGCTGCTGTCTCCAAACAGTCAGCGGAGTTTTAGATATCCTAGCTTAGCTTCCTAGCTTCACCTCAGCTAAATAGTCCATCAGATTAAATGTGAAGGCTTAACGTGGTTTCTGTTTTCTCATCATTTTATTGTGCCCAAGTTGGGTGTTTTCATTTCAGCACACACATGCTACCACACACCATGTCACATGACCCCCACAGGACGTTATCCCGCAAAAACAAACTTTATAACTGCATCCACATCCTCTAATTTTGGGAGTGTCTTTCTTACATGACACAGCAGTTAATTTCAAGGGAGGTTTGAAATCATAAAGCTTGTATTTTAAAAAATGATGGAGAACAAGTAAATATTAATTCAGACCAACCGACACAGTGGAGCAGAAATCTGATTACATATGTAATGATTGGGGGAAAGCTAAATATATAGACAGATATAGACAGATGTAAAGGGGCTAAAAGTTTTTGCATCCAGTATCAACAATTATCGCTTAAAAGTTTCTGGGATGCTCATCCTAAGAGTAACTGGAAAAAAAGACTAATGACAAGCGTCTCATACAGTGAGAATCTCACAAGCCTAAATAAGCATAACTTTATTTTAAAAAAAAGACTAATCTCTTTAACACTGTTGTCCCATTGTACGTTTTTGGGAAACCCGGGCCCAAGACAGTGCAATTTCTCACCCGTTGTTCACGGAGCAGCCTTTTGCTCTCACCGAATGATTTCAGTATGAGATCTCCAAGGAGCATCTAATATCCCACCTACCTCAGCCTCTGAAACCCAATAAATCAGTCAGTTGTGATTTACAAGCCTTTGTGCATTACCCATTCAGGAAATAGAGAATCCTCGCTGTGGATCACAGCTAAAAACCCTTCCTGACTGACTGACAGAACAATGAGAGACAGGAACGCTGGGAGAGGGAGGAACAAGTTGTATGCATGTGTGTGTGTGTGTGTGTGCGTGTGTGCGTGCGGTGTGTGTGTGTGTGTGTGTGTGTGTGTGTGTGTGTGTGTGTGTGTGTGTGTGTGTGTGTGTGTGTGTGTGTGTGTGTGTGTGTGTGTGTGTGTGTGTGCACACATATGTGTGTGTGTGT